>SRQH01000645.1:0-15549 GCA_018360345.1 Claviceps sp. LM84 group G4
GTAGTCAGAGGCCTTGGAGGAGGGCTGTAGGCGCGCTTGACCTCGACCAGCCGCCTACCACGGAGGAGATTACGGCGGCCAGATGTACTTTAGACAGTAAACCTTTCATAGTAGACTGTCTCATCAACAATCACTTTAGACTTCCAGCCCTGTTCGACATTGGTTGCCTTCCGTACACAGCCGTCAGTGATTCCGTCGTGAAACGCCATCTACTCCCACGCATTCCAATCGAGTCTCGCGAGCTCAAACTCGCCAAAGACGACAAATCATTCGCACCCCATCGACTCTATAACATACCTCAACCTCGAAATCAACGGCCGCCGTGAGCGCGTCTTCGGTTACGTGATCAAGGGCCTTCATTATGATTTCATCCTCGGCAAGGGGCCCTACCCTGAGGAGGGTCCACCTGACTCCGACGCTGACCAATCGCTATCGATTTCAGTCTGTGACCCACTTAGGCAGGGTAGTAGACAGGGGCCTTGGGAGGGTAGGAATTACTATACCCTCCTAACAAACAGGCGGAGGTAAAAGCGCCGATTGGCCTGTTGCATAATCATTCATGTTGATACATCATACGACAGGTAACACAATTAACGTCATGGATTCAGGTCTTCACAATTAAACGAAATATCCGCGGTAAAAGAGGACTCTAGTACAAAATCGCATGTTTGCAATATGGTGTTGGGCCTGTGACGGCTACTCTGTACAGTGTACACAGAACAGCTCTGATCGTTGCACTGCAGCTATATATCCCCCACTAAGCTGAGTTCCTACTACTGACCAGCTTAGTGTGTTCTGACCTTTCGGTCTCTGATTCTTACAGATTGAGAAATATCTTATAAGTCATGCTCGTGATCGAAACGTTCTGGCAATGTCTTTGCACAATATATGTGCGCGTGCTGGCAGCCGCATGAGAGGAAGCAGTACATTGATAGTTGAGATTGAAAAACAGGACGGTGAGAGGCAAGTTGAACATATTTTTCTTTATGAGCAGATGTCGAAGATATCTTGCGTAGTTGGTCGGGCAAGAACCTGCTGTATAGCGCATGTCAAAGGTCATCCGGAGAAACTCGTCGTCAAAGAGAAGCAATTATCGGAGCTGATTGATCAATGGTCCAAGGCTTCAAAGGCTGGTAATAGGGCATGAATCTTTTGCTACAATTTCGAAATCAGGGTGCGTGGTAAGTGTCACCAATCGGAGGTGTGCAGGAGTAAGATGTGTGTCGATTGTCATTTTGTTGTCTTCGATTATCGCGGTCATTCGAGGCATTGCAAATTGAATCCCGGAATTGTTGATTTACCGCCGTATTTAATTTGTCTCTGCCCAATGCTCTGATCGTCGCCGATCGGTTCCCAATCCCTCAATTGCACGAGGGCTTGATCGATAGTCAATGACTCAATCCCTCTGTAGGAAGTGGAATTACAGTTGGATCTGCGAGTTAGAAGTGAAAGCCTGGTGTGCTGTGCTATCTCCTCATCGAAATAAACTCTCGCAGTCTTTGACGCTCTGTTTGCGTCAGGTGACGACTGTGCCAAAAAAAAAAGGGGCCTGGCCTTTGAGGCAGGCGATCCACATGTCTTTTACAGCCCTCTCCGCGCGAGCTTCCGCCATATGCCGAGTATGCTCCAGACGTTGCGTGAACGCCAAGACGCATTTGTAAGTGGGTGTGGAAGAACTTGCTTTCTGGAATGACGCCTTGGCCTTTTTTCATCCGCGATGTTTGGATCGAAAACCCCAATGTCTGACGGTCGCAGCCAGGGACCACACTGTATCTGAGCTACACCCTGCAGGGTAATCGTCCGATGTGGAGGGTAGGGTAGGTAGGTTGTTGCCCGACCAACTACGCAAGATGTTTTCGACATTCATCAAGAACAATATGTTCAACTCCCTTCTCTCCGTCCTGTCTTTCGATCACAATGTACCGCTTCCTCTCATCACTGTCCACTGTCAACTGATATGAGCCTATGAGGTCCGTCTAAATGTAGCGTATAGTCAGGTCCCTTTATTGTGGAATTAAATCCGAGGTCCTCTTTACTCATCCAGAGAAAGCCGAGTCTCCGAGAATGAATTTGATGAAATTTAGAGGATCTTTGTTGATAGGTCTTTGTTGGTAACTATTCGCTCAGATGCGAATCATGCGATGCCGCCGAGCTCGGAGCCTGTCGAACAGTCAAATTCCAATGGTCATAGGCATACCCTCATGATTCATCGAGAGCCCGTAGAGAGTGAAACTTTTACTTAGAACATAAATGATAACGCCTTGTGTGAATTATAATGTGTAGTCAGCAAAAACCGTCCTCACAGCTCAAGAGCAAGCTCTGCGTCCTTGACCTCGTCTCGTGAATCTCGTCAAAGATGTTCTCCTTTAGATCTGCAGAACCCCAGTACCTGACTCCAAAAGTAGATCAACCGTCAAAGTTTCCGTGGCAGTGTGCTGAATCTGCTGATCAGCTGCAGAAACAAAGCAAGCATCCAGCTTTCGCTTCGCCACGTGCGTCGTGACCCTTGACATATGTGTGCGGCAGGCCGCAGCCCCAGAAATTTCAACTATTGCAACATCACATTTTTGTTCCCGCTTTCCCAGCGACAACGGCCATTAGGAACGAATTCGATGAATCGATGATCGCGGAACGTTTGGTATCGTAGGAATGCCAATAGCGTAAAAACACCCGCCCAAGTCTCGAGGTCCAAAGGTGACCCTATCGAAGAGTCAAGAGACAGCCATCTCGCCTCCATTTATCAATGATTTGAGCTCTCTGGCGGCCTCATACCAGCATGAATGATGATTATGGCAGCATCATACGTCATAGAAGATAAATACTGTCTCTGGGAATGTGCAAAGCAAGTCTGTTGAAATTAATAATCGGGTCATCACCGCCATGGCACGTCTCTGGACAAGTGCCACTGACAACTGTGCCAGGCCGTTGGCGCTCCAAGTCTCAAGAGTCCAAGATCAACTCGACGATCCAGTTGGTCGGTCCCCCAAGACCATTTCGGGCAACTGTTCGGCAATGACCACCTTCTCGAATTTGAGAGTCACGGCAAGGGTCGAGAATTCATCCCACATAATCTCCTCGTCTGGATTAGGGATAGCTATCTTAAGAAGCCTTCGGAGGAAATCTTGTTCGATACTATCCGCTACTAGAGCGTCGAAGACTGTGATCACATCACGTTCATTCAAGACGCTTCCATGGATCCCATATTTGACTCTTACTTTCGCATAAATTCGCCAGCAGACTAAAAGCTGCAGGGCAAGAATCTTTACATCTGCAAATAAGTTAAAACCTATAAACTGGCCTGCTGGATGCATATCATTGATTCATTGTACTCACCGTACTCGCTGAGTCGGTCAATGACAGCGATGTCGCGGACGCCATTTCGTCTTGCTTCGGAGTGAAGCAAATCGAGACCAGGTGCGACGGGGTTCTCTTTGATCGTCTGAATCAAGCGTTGTGTATCCATTGGTTTTCGGACGGGAAGGGGAACCAAGGTTGAAGGATGCGGATGCTAGAGACTAATGATCTTGGCACAAGCAAGCCTGTAGGACGAGGATTCAGGAATATTCACCACAATGAAAGAAATGTTTCACTCAGTATCTGTAGCTGCTGAGTATGCAGCAAATTGTTCCTGTTTCAAGAATTTGAAGAGACGCTGTTGGTGGCTACCTATAGGAAGGTAGGCATCTGTAGACTGTATAGTCGTAAGGAAAGACGAAGAATTATGAATAAGATTATAAGACAAAAGTTCAAAGTTGTGCGGGGAAGCTGCACTGCGTGAATATGTACGTAGACTTCGACGTTGTTACATAATCATATCAAACGGAACGTGTTCACCTGTTTACGTGTAACGTCACTTACGTGAGTGAGAGTCGTGGTACATACTTCGTTCGGGCTTGTCTCAGTGCTCACGAGTCACGACTGACTCACGAGTCACATGCCGACAAATGTTGTTGTCGTGAACGAATTAAGGCAATCCATTGTGCTTGATGGCTTGGTATACAATGTATTGACGCTTGTCATCGACGCAAAATGGAACTCGCGACTCCTTGCACAATTTAATCCATTATCTTAAACAAGGCGCAGATCACCGCGAAACTCAAACAGCTGTCAATGGTGAGCATGGAAAGTTGGAACTTGAAAGACACCTCGGCGATTTTGGATTCTAATTTCTACCTGAGTGAGTAACCGAATAGACGTCGGCATCGTGACCCGGTATGTAAATACTAAAGGTACCTAGTACCTACCCATGTGTGCACTTCTCTCGATATGACCATTGCCAACTCATGATTTACCAACGGAGCTACCAAAGTAACCAAACAGGGTTCATCGTTGTATTATCGTGCGTGACTATGGCAAGCCCATCTACAGAGCCAGCTCTCGCCTGGCGCTGCTTGCCTGTCTGGAGGGCTGTATCGCAGGACATGAGTCTTTGTACGAGGCAGGTATCCTGCACCGGGATATTTCCCTCAACAATCTCATGATCAATGAGGAAAGTGAAACAAATTCGTCCTGGCGACACTTCCTGATCGACCTGGATCAGGCCATCTACACGGATCGTCATGACCCCTCTGAACGGACCAAGGTACCTAGGCATCAGAAGTTCAGAAACTTCATGGCGATCGGACTGCTTGATGGCTAGAATCGCAGCTTTTTGCACGACGACCTGAAGTCATTCTTTTGGGTGCTCTTTTGAATGTGCACCCACTTTGGCAAGTCTGGCGAAGGCTCTCGCAATGTACCTCGCTATGACAGATGGCATGATCTCGACGACGAACGGCCGGCATCCGCTAAACGGCTAACGGTTCGTTTGCACAGCGATTTGGCGGCGGCAGCCGAACGAGATTTCATGTGTTATTACAAATCGGACTGCTTGATGACGATAATCACAGCTTGTTGCATGACCCCTGGGATACAAGTACATATCCTGCCGTGGATTTGTACATTAAGTACGAATAGATACGTCGTGCCGACGTGCCATGCCACTCTGTTGCCCCTTGCGTGACGAAGTTGCGTCAAAGCCTCAACGGTATGTATACTCGTATGTTTTTTTTTTCTTTCGCAAACTCTGACTCCACAGCGAGGAGGATGCCCGTCCTGGAATCACCGGACCGGTGACCGCACATCGTGAGCCAGATACCGACGTTGTCACTACCATCAAGTGCCGCCGAGCCCAAGCTTGAGGCCTCTGCACAAATATCGTAATACGTGGCTTTACCGGGTAGCACTGAGCATACTGAGCGATGGCGAGAAAGACCTCCGACTGGAATGTGATAGTCGCGCACTTTCGTGAGAGCGCGGATCATCCTGATTCGTATAGGCGTTGTCAGTCATAGCCTCGCACAAGGAATCAAGAAAAAAGGGAAAACAACGAGACCAAGCGATTTGACGCCCAACCCAGGTCCCAAAGAGCTACAGTAGTACAGAACACAATGGCGACCATGGAGAAGCAACTTTGAGGCTCGCAGCTTTCTCGGCATCATTCATTCTGCCCGCACTTCAGGATCCATCTGGGCCTCGCGAAGGACTCCGATCATCTGCGAATAGAGTTCAGAACCAGTCTTTTTCGGCACTTCGCTGGTAGCAACTACCTGCCCTGGCAGTTCAGCACTGAAAGGAAGCAGTTCGCGGAGCTGATTGACGTAGGGAATCAATGGCTTGTAATAACACATGAAGTCTCGTTCGGCTGCCGCCGCGAAATCGCTGTGGACACGAACCGTGAGTCTTTTCGCGTACGCCAGCCGTTCGTCGTCGAGATCATGCCATCTGTCATAGCGAGGTACATTACGAGAGCCTTCGCCAGACTTGCCAAAGTGGATGCATATCCAAAAGAACACCCAAAAGAATGACTCAAGGTCATGCGCAAAGCTGTGCTCTTCGCCGTCAAGCAGTCCGATCGCCATGAAAGCTCTGGTTCCTACCTTGGTCCGTTCAGAGAGTTCATGACGATCCGTGTAGATGGCCTGATCCAGGTCAATCAGGAAGTGTCGCCAGGACGAATTTGTTTCACTTTCCTCATTGATCATGAGATTGTTGAGGGAAATATCCCGGTGCAGGATACCTGCCTCGTACAAAGACTCATGTCCTGCGATACAGCCCTCCAGACAGGCAAGCAGCGCCAGGCGAGAGCTGGCTCTGTAGATGGGCTTGCCATAGTCACGCACAATAATGCGGCGACGAACTCTGTTTGGTAGCTCCGTTGGTAGCTCCGTTCGCGGCTCCGTTCGCGGCTCAGTAGCAGTGTTCGTGGGCCAAGATGAACAAATCCTTTTTCGTGGGCGTAGCTCAGAGCTTGTTTCTTCTGTGCTCGTCATGCCGCGCTTCCGCAGCCCTATTGACCGCGCTCCGCCGGACCTCTGGGGGTCAGATTGTGCAGAGGTCGAAGCAGTTGCTTTTGTAACTAGCCCCCGTCGCACACATGTACGGACATCGTCGTCCATGCCGCGAATCTGCACTGTCTCGTGGTGGTAGTGGCGAGCCACGTTGACGACGTCTTTGCGAGTTGCATGTAACAGCATCTCACCCTCCTGGTCGCGCTTCACTTCCTGCCAAGATTCTTTCATGACTAAAATTGTCGCCGGATCATTTTCGTCATGAGCTTGCCAGCAGGTTGTTCCCCGGCCAACTATGCAAGGCATCCTTCTTCTCTCCCGATCCAAGATGATACACTTCTTGCTTCCGTTCTTTTCAATCTTCAAGTGTCTCGAATCGTCAGATCCCTCAATCGAGGAATCAAAGCCAAGGTCCTCTTCACTCATCCATAGAAATCCGAGCATGACTTTGATGAACTGCATAGGCTTTGCGTGGATATCGATCTCCTCAGATGCGATCCCACCAAGCCTGTCAAATAGCCATACCCTCATATAGGATCCGCACAAAGTGAATCCTAGGGCAAAACGCCTTGTGCCCTGTGCAGTCAGCATATCCTGTGCGTTTCTCGCGAGAGCATACCTCGCCTCTTCGGCCTCGTCGGCCATGGGATCGCTCATCAGCTTCCCGTGTATCAATATCTCAGCCTCGGGGTACATGCAACCTTCCGACCCAGGTTTCAGATCGGCTGTAGAAACGAAGCCAACATCATGATCCAGGTCTAGCGTTGCCGCAGCCCCATGAATCGGCTTCTTTGGTATGCTACAAATGGCTCGTCGACTCGAAACATCAGACGAAAAAGAAGCTCTGGAGAATTCTTCTAGCTCGTCGCTTAAAAGTTTCAACCAGGTGACGACTTCAGTTTCCGCAGCTCGGTCAGGCCAGAAGTCCCATCCATTATTGAACGCCGGAACTGCACCGGTCTTGCATCGGTCGAGAAAATTTTCCGCCGTCTGCTGATAATCACTGCTTGGGAAGAATTCGTCAAAGAAGCGTGGGGTGTCAATATCTAAGCGGCCTTCCAACTCCTGCTTCAGTAGCAGATCAATTTCGTTCTCCATGCGTTGCTCCGAGGGGTTGGCCACGGATCCTGTGCTATACTTCAATGGCGATTGAAGATGCTGGGATACGGTGGAGTTAGGTGAAATTGTCGCGGCAGGAACTTCAGGAAGTCTGTGATGCTCCGACACGTTGATGATTGGTGATAATGTTTGGGTAATAGGAATGCTCCTATGCTGCGGCGAGGTGGATCGGGGAGTTGGAGGACCTGTAGCAGTCTGAGTCGCATCAAGTGTTGCGCTAAGGGTCATAAATTCAATCCACAGAGTCCTAACATCCGCTTGGGTGATGGCTGCTTTGAGAAGAGGTCGGAAACAATCATCGCTGATTCGGTTTCTCATGAGCGCTATGCTGAATTGGATCAAATCATCTGATAAACTCCCATGCCACCCCGATAGGACTACAACTGCTGAATGACACGACAAACAGCCCATAAGAAGTGAGGCTAGAGATTGTAGATCTGCAAACGAATTAATACCTATAGACTGGACTACTGAATCCATGCGATGCAGCGATGCTACTCACGTTGTGCACTGAGTTGGTCAACAGCAGTAATGTCGCAGACGCCCATCTTTCTTGCAATAGAGCAAAAAGTATCGAGACCTGTTGCGATGGGGTTATGTTCGATCCTCTGATTCCAGTGTTGTGGATCCATTATGTAGTTTCCAGACTGGAACTTGGAAGGGGAACAGGTATGTAATAAGGATGCGGAAGCTGGAGACGAATGATCTTGGCACGAACAGGCCGTTTAGGACCCTGGACGAGGAACACGTGAAAAAAAAAAAGAGAGTGTTTCACGCGATATTTGTAAGTTGCTGAGTATCCGGCAAGTTATCGCTTCTGCTGCACGAAGCTAAAAAGACGATGTTGCTGGCCAAGATGAATATGTATGTAGATTCTACCAAGGAAAGAGTAAGTAAGAGGTATGTATGTACGGAGTATGTAAAAGAGTCAAAGACCAACACCTGGTCAGTGGTGTGCGGGGGGCGCTTTATGCTTGTTCCAAATGCTCCCGATTGCCGAGATCGGGTCGAAGCGAGGCCCACAAAAGATGACCAGTCACCAACCCCTGCACACTGCACTAGGTACCTATGTAGTTACAGGTGCCTATGTACTCCGTACATACAAATAGCCACATAATACCTGTAATTACTCCGTACAGTACAGCGCAGCTTGTTAGTTGTCGGCTACGAGGACCTACGGTCAGGGTACAAAGGGTCTAAACGGAGTGATTATGTGCTCAAGAGCCCTCAAGATATTAGGTATTGAGCTACAAGCTAGGGAGTCGGATGATGATGGGTTCCACGACTCTCTGCGCACGCTCGATGGGCACTTGCAAGTTGCCACTCTCATACGATACATGACATTCCGTGTCACACTCTGTAGGACACCGACCCCCTTGTTTTCGTGTACTAGTCGTTACGCGCCCATGCCGAGTAACGGTACGCGCGCTGCTTATTACCTGGACGGTGTCACGGTGGCAGTGGGTGCTGAGTGGACGGGGAGCTGTGCCACTGTGATGGATGGAAGAGCGAATGGCTGCATACCTGTTTGCGCCCTTACCCCTCACTTTTCGGATTACCTAGTTACCTTGTTACTGCTCGTCATCCCTTGGTAATAACCATCCTGTTCAGGCTTATCGTAAGTCATTGTATCACCTCTGATTTTACTACATATCAATTTACTCTTCGTCGACCTTCCGAGTTGGGAATGGGCTCTCAGCTCGCCATCTTTCTATTTGGCAGCAAACTTTGCATAGGCGGCGTTCCCCGCAGCCAGCGAGCCGTCAGCCTGCCTCCTGGTCAGTGAGTGCCAAGTGGTACTTTGAGCGATCCGCAGCCTCTAGATTCTGATTTCTGATCAGTGTTATTCTCTGTCTGTCTTTTATCGCGGCGGAAGGAAGCCGACAGCGACGTAGAATGGCATCTCGACTTGGACGCTGAAATTGAGCTCGAAAGCGCACCTCGTGTCCGCCGTCGAAGAGTAAGTGCCGCGTCGTAGCCACCAGTGACCAGCTCCACGATACATTGGTTGAAGACGTCGATTGAGATCTTTCACCGTTGAGACCATTAAAAGACTGATTTATGTGTCTGCGAAACTGCGATGATATCTCTCTGCCAAAACTGGAGTATTCCAAGGGCTCGCTTAGTTCTTACAATGAGCGTCAGTGAGCTCCAGTTGGCAGTCATCAGCTCTTTCTAGCGTCGATGACGGTTGCACAGATTTGAAACTTGAAGGCCATTGCATAATTCAGAGTGCAGACCCATTCTTCTCTGTCGATTGATGACCAAGCTAACGAGAAATATCATGAGCAAGATTCAGCGTCTGCCTGGCCTGCAAGGGCGTCATGTTGACGGTGCAATTGGCCTTATTCGCAACCTCTGCCGGCAGCAGTCAGCTACTTTGAAGGGACCAAGAGTCCTCAATTTGGGCTCCAAGCAGTGAAACAGCTCTTTTATGTGAGCTTTGACTGGCCAGAAATAGCCCAGAACATCGGTCTCTCTGATCCTTCTCAAAACACGGAATCTGTGCCTCGTTTCCATCTATCTATATTGTCCACCGACCACATCTAACTTCATCGTCAAGCTCACTGGCGCTCAGCTACCGCCATATATAACAATCGTCACGCAGTAGACATGTGAAGCAGGAAGTCCAGTCTATTTGAGCCAAGCAAGACCATCGAGTGGAACCGTTCTCTGTCCGATTCTTGAGGCAATACAGACCATTCATACAACCTTCATCAGCCCATGTACTCCGTTCAGAAACAGAAAGCCCCCCATAAAACCCCCAGAAACAGGATCATAACAATTTCCCCGTGAACTGTATCAGAATATGATGACCAGAGAAAGAAAAGATGGCAAAGTAAAGAGAGAGCGAAAAAAAAAAGTGGGATGTACAGTGGGAAGAAAAGAAAGACCAAAAAAAAAAGAAAACCGGGTAGTGAAAGAACAATAATGAAGTAATCTACCTCGATTCCTCCGTGACAGCATCCCACACACGATCCACCTTGTGCGTAAACCACTCCCACCACCCTTTTACCTTACCCGCCAACGAACCCTCACCGTCCCGGCCATCAGTAGCCTCATCTTCGTCGTGTCCTGTCGCATCATTCTCCTTCTTGGAATCGTTTTGGCCTACCTCGCGCTGTGGGGGTGTTGGAGTCGTCTGTATGATGGGGGTAGTGGGCGTGAGTGAGAGTGAGAGTGTGGGTGTGGGCGAAGTCGTGGGGAGGGGAGTACGAGATGCCTTGACGGGTCGAGGAGGCACATCGTCATGGTTTGGGATGCTTGTGCCTGTGCCTGTGCCTGTGCCTGTGCTTGTGGAGAGCGAAAGCGGATGCGAGGGCGAGGCTGAGAGGAGATGCGGACGTGGAGGTTGTGGAACATCGACTTGTACATTAGAGCCCGAAGAAGGCGAGCTCACAGCCGTCGATGTCGAGAGAGGGGGATCCGCAGGCGGGGGATCTTGATTCTCAGGCGAGTGAGTGCCCGCAGCTTGCAAGGGCAGCCGGAGTGTTCCGTTGTTGGGCGCGGGGGTTATACCCAGGGAGTCGCAGAGGATGTTGTAGACGTTGATGTTTTCTGGGAGACGGGTTAGCTGGTATGTCTTGCTAGGTATATACGCGCTTGTGAAGTGTAAGGATATGTGTGTGGGAGTATGCTGCAGGAAATGTCAGTACAGCTGGGGTCATGAGACGTGAGGCTGCTGCGTGACGATGGATTGAGGAAAGTCACATGTTTGTGTGCTGTGTATGAAATGCCCCCCTTCCGCAGGAGTACGTACGAAACGGCTCCATTCTCCCATTCTTCTGTCGATCAAACGCCGGCCCCCTTGCTATAAATATAGCCCTCATCAACGGGTCTAAGTGGTCATAGCCATGCAAACCTCTTGGATGATATACCTCCCCCGTCCTCTGCGCCTCCTCCACCAACATCTCGTGCTTCTGCACAACCGCCCATCCCGTCTTTGGAACCAGCCACAGCGGCGCGATGCGTCTATTGCGCGCAAAATGGTACTGCTGGGGCATATCCTCGTCGCGGAGGTACACTTCAAAGGCCCGTTGCGCCCCAGCGGTGGTGCTGGCAGCCTTCTTCTTGAGTTGTTCATACAGCACGGGGATGTCCTCGTCGTGATGGGGCCGCAGGCCATAGAGAGGCCATCCGTCCATGTGAGCAATCTTAGTAGTGTCCACGAGGTCTTCCAGCTGTAGCAGGCGGGAGGTGTCCGTGGTGGCCATGCCGTGGTCAGAGACGATGATGACGTTGACTATGTGGGTGAGGTTCCGGTTTTGGAGACCCTGGAGGAGCATGTCGAGCATGTTGTCGACGCTTTGAAGGGTCGAATTAATTTCCGTGCTGTTGGGACCGTATTTGTGGCCGTCGGAGTCAATGTTGGGGACGTAAGCGGCAATAAGCTGTGGTCGGGCGTTTGTCGTGTCTTCGCGAGTCTCAACTTTGTCCGACGTCTGCAGCGTCTGCGCCAAAGGCCCCTGTCCGGGCCCTGGTAGGTCAAGTAAGCCCAAGATCCGCGAAGCCTTGTTATCCAGGGCCTCCTTCTCGTTGAACTTGTCGACGATGCTCGCAAACATGCCCTGGATTGGGGCTTCGCTGCCGGGCCACATGTGCACCGCGGCGCGAATACCCTGCTTCTCGGCCGATACCCAAAACGGCTCTCCAGCCGCCCACCACCGGGAATCAAGGCTGCGCGCCGGATCTGTGTAGTAGAACTCGGCTTGCAGGTCCGGATCCCAGAAAGAATTGCCCACGATGCCGTGCGCCTCCGGATACAGCCCCGTGGCCAGTGTGTAATGGTTCGGGAACGTCAGGGACGGGAACGACGGGGTCATGTAAGGCGGGGAGATGCCTTCTCTGATGAGAGCGCTGAGCCGTGGCGTTAGTCCCCTGTGCAGGAAGTCGGCTCGGAAGCCATCCAGGCTGAGGATAATCGTAGTAGGCGCGAAAAGCGTCGTGCCGTTGCTGACGAGGCCGTGCTGACCGGCCGCCGGCGCCGGCGGCCGATGCGCGCTCCGGCGATTTCGCGACAACTTCAATGCTATGAGCACTAACATGGCGAATCCAATCGCAATGAGGGCATGAATGAAGATCCATCTCCGCCAGCCAACGCCCCGGCTCGCCACACGCGCCGCCATATTGAGCCTCCGTCCATCGTCCTCCTCACTATCATCCAGCTCCGAGCTCCCATCTGGGGAGTCCCCGTCCTTGACGCCCCCCTCTTCCATCTCGTACATGAGCTCGCCGTCCTCACCATGGCGCGCGTTGTCCAGCAATGGTTTTCGCTTCTGCTTGCGCCTCGGCGAGCGTTTATTCCTCCTACTCGGCGAAACCAGCTTCTCCGCAGACGCATTCGGCGACGACCCCTGCGAGGACCCCGGCCGACGGCCAAACATCTTGAGCGGGTTCGGAACCGAGAGTCCAGAGCCCCGGCGCTGCTGCTGCTGTCTCGTGGTGGTGACCAAGCGGTCGAGCTCTTCCTCCTCCATCAGCACAATGCGGTCCGCGGCGCGCAATTCGCGGCTGTTGCGCGCCCGTAATTGTAGCTGGTCGTCGTCACTGTCGGAGTCTTGATCGCTTCGGGAATGCAGGGAGCTGGCGTCGTCATCGTAGGCCATGGGCGAGAGCAGGCCCGCGGCGCCGCTGCCTCCTCCTTCTCCTCCTCCTCCTCCTCCGCGCCCGGTGGCCCCGGCGTAGTCGCGGTTCGCATCTAGCCTGCCTGACGACATGCTTGCCATGGTGCGAGTTCTGGACTCTGGGAGGGGGAGAGGTCTACCGTGTCAGACAGGTAGTCATCGATCGTGGAAGGGGGAGCAACGAGCCGCTGCTGCGGTGATGAAGAATTACGGGAGCTTGCTGTCGATAGCGTTGGTCGTGAGGTATGTATGTACCTAGGTACCTATACCTGCTCCGGGGCAAGTAGGTACGTCAGGTACCTAGGTACAGTCCCTCCGGAAAAATAACGCCCAACGCCATATCGGACCCCTTTTGGATCACCGCGCCTGTTTATTTCACATTTGTTCAAACGTGCCCTAAGAATGTCAAAAATACTTCATTGAGCTGGGGCTATGGTATCATGAACTCTCAATAATTGACTGCATCAATAACTTGCTTACCACCCGTCGAAATGTAGGTTGCTGTTCGGCGGCTAAGGGCTTTGGTTGTTTACAAGCAAGGAGTCATCGTCACGTCTCACAGCATATTATCAACGATAAACGGGGCGTGCAAATACTCCGCGAGTCCACATCTAGCTAGAAACGTACATTCAATACCTTAACGCAAGACTGGATCGCAAAATTCGCCATGCATGCTTTGGTGCTGAAACCGCTGGTCGCAACGCACTTGTATCTTTCCCACTCTGCTCTCCTCTTGTTCTGGATATGTGGAAAACCCCATGAAAATCGAATAAGAGAAGACCTAGTGCGCACTGCGAGGCAGCTGCTCCGTCATTGCTGCTCAGCTCGCTCAGCCATCTTGGCAGGATCTCTTCAGGTGAGACGCGTATCTAGAATCCTAGATGACTGACTACCACAGATTGGCGGGACGTCCTGGTATAATTCTACTTGTGATGACACGACTCATCCACTGTGAATATTATTATCGTGACGGGGCATGCCCGTCATGGTAGACTGAGTGTGAAAATGCGACACAACATAAGATATTCAAGACAGGGCACTGGAAGGAAATTCGGCTCCCATTTATTACCATTATTTCGTATGCTATGCTTTTCTTCAACTCCGGCAGCTTGCTGCATCTACTTGTACATTGTTCCTATAATCATGTACATGTTGTACCCAGTCAGGGGCAGGTGGTATGTAAATTAGTTACAGTGCATGTCGTGGCCAGTGCCGACGTTTATCAAGAAAACATTATGCTACGTCATCCTGCTCTTCAACATCAAAATACATTAGATTGGGACCCGTCGTCATCCATGCTTCGCCTATATCTACACAAGAGCAACGAGAGCCGCAACGGCTAAAGCGAAAGCGGTCGTGGGTCCAACAAAAGCAGCGCCTGCCACGACAGGAGCCGAGGGAGTTGGGCTACCATCCGCGGGCACAGTGCCATTACCGCTGATGGGTGACGAAGTCATGACAGGAGGGCTACCGCCATTTCCGCCGGTGGGCTGGGAGTTGCTGCCAGACGCGTCGTCGCCGTTACCACCAGTTGGCTGGAGGGGCTTGGTCATAAAGGTAGTTGGTGTAGTAACGGGAACAGAGGACTCGCCGATGCCAGGGGGGCAGCCATTCTCATTGTCGCAAGGAGGTGGGACGCCGGGCGGAGTAACGCTAGGGGCAGTGCCAGTGGGCTTGGAACCATTTTCGGTCTCTTGAGGAGGCAAAGAACCAGGTTGAGTGCCGGCGGGTGGGCAACCATGCTCACTGTCGCAAGGAGGAGGAACACCGGGAGGAGTATAGCCGGGAGCATTGCCAGTGGGCTTGGAGCCAGTTTGAGTGTCGTGAGGGGCAGTGCCTGTGGGCTGTGAATCAGACTCGGTTTCGCAAGGAACTGATGGAGCTGGTGCAGTGACGCCAGGGGCGGTGGGCTTGGAGCCAGTCTTGGTGTCCTGAGGGGCAGTGCCGGTAGGTGGGCAACCATATTCACTGTCGCAGGGACCTGAGGGAACGGGTAGAGTGCCAGTGGGCTTGGAGCCAGTCTGAGTGTCGTAAGGAGCAGTACCAGTGGGCTTGGAGCCAGTCTGGGTGTCGTGAGGAGCAGTACCAGTGGGCTTGGAGCCAGTGTTGGTCTCATGAGGAGAAGTGCCAGTGGGCTTGGAACCAGTCTGAGTGTCCTGAGGAGCAGTGCCGGTGGGTGGGCAACCATACTCACTGTCGCAGGGACCTAAGGGGACGGAGTGAGTGCCAGTGGGCTGAGACCCAGATTCAGTTTCGCAAGGAACTGAGGGAATGGGGTGAGTACCAGTGGGCTTGGAGCCAGTCTGGGTGTCCTGAGGGGCAGTGCCGGTAGGTGGGCAACCATACTCACTGTCGCAGGGACCTGAGGGAACGGGTAGAGTGCCAGTGGGCTTGGAGCCAGTCTGAGTGTCGTAAGGAGCAGTACCAGTGGGCTTGGAGCCAGTCTGGGTGTCCTGAGGAGCGGTGCCAGTGGGCTT
>SRQH01000646.1:0-15539 GCA_018360345.1 Claviceps sp. LM84 group G4
GGAGGTGGACTGCTGTTAGGGCTACAGCAGGTTATACAGCCAAATCATAACAGAAGTGGGCGGACGTGGTCCGTGCACCGTTGCCGAGAAAATTGTGTAAAGGAGAGAGTTCCATAGGTAGGTTATGTACATACTAACAGGAGGTACCAGGTAAGGTCTATTACCTAGGTACCTAGGTACCTCACCTCGCAGCATTCGTCACAGAAAGCGAGATTGTGGGTTTGATTGGAGACTCGGGACTCGGGACTCGGGACTCGGGAGTTCCCTCCATTGTCCAGGCTCCATCTGTTCACAATCGATAAGTGCCCTTCCTTTCTTTTAGACAACAGTCGCAAAACAGCCCCCCAGCTTTATCTAGGCTGGATTGGCCCGCGTCTTTTTTTTGTGTGGACTGTAGAGTTTGTCTGACAATTGCTGTTTGCTTTCAAAGTGCCGAACTGGGTTTGAATGTTTGTTCCAGTCCTGGCGGCGTCTGAGAGGCGGAGTTAGGTACATACATACATACATACGGAGTACATGCACGTTTTATATTATACCTATGCCGGGGTTGGGGATCATGTCGGACGAGGTTGGTTGACTCTCGTCGTGCTGAAAGTGTTGGTGGCAGGGTAACTACCTCTAGGTATGTAGGTTTATGGAGCATACTTCTTCATCTCGACTCTCGAGCTGTTGGCTTTGATGCCATGACTGCTTCGAGAATTGGACGGGGTGGCACAGCCTCATGATCTCGTACACGGTACAGCACTTGACGGGAGACCATGTGTTGAATACATTAGAGAAAGGTATTGGACTCTGGAGACGTTGGAGACGACGCGCTGCAAAGGCCGCCAGACTTGCCCCTGTGCTGATGCTGCAGTTGGGTTGCGGGCTGCGGCCTGCCTGCAGCTGAGCAATATGACTCGATTCGTCCAATGGCAGCCCTCCCGCTTTTCTCGTTTAATAAGGCGCTCAATGCATGCTTGTGGCTGGTGTTCGGCGCGTCCCACCGGGGAATGGCATGCCGCAAGCCCGCAGCCCCTGGGAGGTGGCTCAGCGATGCAGTGGACAGCTGCAGCCACTGAGAGGGACAGCTCACTGTACAATGAGCCGTCGACGCCACATCCAGAGCCCAGTTGGCACTGGGCAGTGAGTCCAGTGACCATCGGCATCGTCCGTGGCTTTCAATGTTTCCCCCCGTCTCCTCAGAATCGAGTCCTCGCCCAGCCAACGCCGTTGCACCGACCAACTTCACAGCTGCCACCATTAGCCATCACTACAACGCCATCACCACCATCACTACCGTCGGTGCAAGTCATTGCCATCACTTCTATCACTACCATTACTACCATCACTGTAATCGCTATCATCACCACCATCACTACCACCACGCCACTGCTGCCCCTGTGCTTCTGCAATTAGTATTCTCGACTGCCACCTCCACACACACACACCCCCCCCGCGCCGCTCCTCGATCTCAATTTGCGTCGTCTGCATGCTCAACCAAGCCTTGTGGACGATTTCAGCCAAGGCCGACTTTTGAAGCCGCAGCTCGATATCGCTACTCTGTTGACACCTGTCTGGCAGCCCACCAAAGGAGCACCCCCTTCGACCAACGACTGCCGTCGCGGTCCCTCGACCCCGAACTACTGTGACCGTCGCGCAGTCAAACCACCGTCCCGACATCGTTTGTTCTGCGACGCGAGCTCACGTTAAAGCCGTGTGTTGTCGTGTTTCGATTCTATACTCAATTGGCGCGCCATTCGTTATTCTGGAAAGACTGCTGCAGCTGATGCCGACCCCCAGTCCGACCCTTCGTCCACTGCCGTTGCACATCAGACGCTGAGACGGGATCACGCCCAGATACACCGTCGTGTTGGCCTACTTATATAACATCTCGGTACTTCTTTCAAAGGGCCAGCTGAAGTCGGAGAAGCTTTCCCTCATCCCGCATCAAATCGCTGGCTCTTGCTAGATCACCAGCTCGCCATGGCGTCAGATCATGGACGGCCCTCGACTGACCGTCCTCGAGGCGACTGTTCAGGCTCCGAGTCTGGCTACCCCACTGATAGAAGCTGGCATAACGGAGGCTCGAGAAACCGGACGCCAGACAGCACCTATCGTCTGAAACCGACCACCTCTGGCTCCAGCATGCCAGGAGCTTTCCCCGGAGCTGGCAATGACGACGTAATTATGCGAAAGAGTGGAGAGAGAAACCGATCACGACCAAGAAATGGGCGGAGTGCAAGCGGTCAAATGAGGATATGTAAAAAGTGTGGAGAGCCTTTGACTGGCCAGTTTGTACGAGCTCTGGACGGCACCTTTCACTTGGACTGCTTCAAGTGTCGAGTAAGTAATGACAATGATGTGATGATACGATTAGCAATTTGACGTTCTAACCTTGGTGGCCTAGGACTGCGGCGAAATTGTGGCATCCAAGTTCTTCCCTGCAGACGACGAACAAGGTGCAGGGCCGTATCCCCTTTGCGAGACGGATTACTTTCGACGACTGGGCTTGCTCTGCTACCAATGTGGAACCGCGTTAAGGGGATCATACATTACTGCCCTCGAGAGAAAATATCACGTGGATCATTTTACATGTTCTCTCTGTTCTACAGTTTTTGGGGCACAGGACAGCTACTACGAGCATGACGGAAGCGTCTACTGTCATTATCATTACTCAACACAATACGCCCAGCGGTGCAATGGTTGTCAAACAGCGATATTGAAGCAGTTTGTTGAGATATTTCGTAATGGACAGAATCAGCATTGGCATCCGGAGTGCTACATGATCCACAAGTTCTGGAATGTCCGACTTGGCCAGCCCAGCGATTCGCCGGAGAAGATGCCGGCAGAACCAAAGGACGATACTGCGAGACACATGATCCGCACCGCAGAAGAGCGGATGGAGGAGAAGGTCTACCGCATCTGGAGCGTACTGTCGACGTTTGAGGAGTCCTCGGCTGCGTGTATTTCGGATATGCTCCTTCACGTCAGCAATGGAGCCTACGTTGATGGCGTGCTTGTTGCCAAGCGCTTTATCTGGCATGTCGAGATTCTCTTTCAGTCTGCGGACAGGTTAGACCAATTGGTGGGCGTCAAAGACGACAAGGGTAAGTCGATCCTGGCCCCCGGCTAACTCGTCGATAGCTTGTGCTCTTTGTTCATACTCAATGAAGTGGGGAAAAAAGAGAAAAGAGAAAGGAATTGTTCGCTAATGTTGTCTCTGAGTAGGCCTAGCATATGGACGCGAAGCTAAACTTCTTTGCAAAAAAGTCGTCTCCTTCTTCTCGCTACTCTCCAAAACCCAAGAAACCAACGTTAGAAAGCTCGGTGTTACTCAGGAACTTCTATCCCTGGTCACCGGCTTGGCTCACTATCTAAAATTGCTGATCAGAATATGCCTTCAGGGAGCTCTTCGTCTGGAAAGAGACTCGGGCTTGAACGAAGGCCTGGATTGCTTTTTAAACGACCTCAACGAATTTGAAATCTATAAAACTGACGAGAGCCTCCTGCAGCTGAACATGGGTGGCGCGAATCTCGCAGACAAAGAGTCGGATCACTGCCCCTCGTGCAAGCGGGCCGTTGAGGATGAGTGCGCCAAGAACGGCGATCGTCGATGGCATCTCGCGTGTGTCAAGTGCGGTCGCTGTGACAAAGACCTAAGCCGGTCTCTGAAGGAGGCCCAACATAATGCCTTTGACGGCATGATTTACTGTATCAAATGCGTGGGCATCAATACAGAAGGGGCCTTGGTCTTTGAGCACGTCAGCAAGCTTGGCCAATATGCTTTCCTCTTGAAGGTTGCACTGGCTAGACTACTGGATATCCTTCGCAGCAGCGGGACGGTGCCTTCTACCAATGAGACTACGCTGCAAAGTGCAGCAGCAGCGTCTAGCAGTAATGGTAGCGGCAGCAGGTTGGGCGAAGCGCCATTTCTGTCGTCAACCACGAGATCCATGTCTTATGCGGGCACCAGTGAACAGCAACAGAAAGAGAACAATCGCGAGTCGACGTACGAAAAGACCCTCAACGAGGTTCGGAGACTGCGCAGCACCCGGCTTGACCGTCATCTGTCCACGAGTGTTCGCCAGGCACGATCCTCTCGCGTTATGGACGCAGATGGCAAAGGTCCGCGCCCAAGCTCGTCTGGTGCTGACGACGAGGCGAATCGACTCGACTTGCAAGGCTCGACCGATTTGATGTTTGGTCAAAACGACGCCATCACGCTCGACGATATCCCTCGAATCGTGGCCGTGGAGCAGTCTCGGGAACAGCAGGAAAAGCGTGAGCAAGATGCTCGCCGAGACCTGTTCCGTAATGCTGGTCCGGATGGAATTCGCCCTCCTTGCCATCAACGAACGCAGTCAGCCGGCAGAGACACCGATATGCGATCGGCCGAGGCCCTACCGATGCGCATGGTTCGAAAGTTCTTTCCCGAGCTCTCTGGGCTTGAGTCCTTCAACGTTCGTCACCTGGCCGTGTTGACCATGCATCCGCTGCTTGAGCAGGAGTTCAGCCTGGACGAGCTCTTGACGTTCATTGAGTCTCGAAAGCAACCGACCTTTTGGAAAAATTTGGGGAAAGCATTCAAGAATGACAAGAGCAAGAATGTCAAGAAGAAGGGCGTATTTGGCGTTCCGCTCGAGATCATTCTCGAACGAGACGGTGCCGACTCGACCGACGGTGTCGGACCCGGCACTCTGCGCATCCCTGCAGTCGTGGACGACATCATCGCTTCCATGCGCAAAATGGATCTGTCGGTCGAGGGCGTGTTCCGTAAAAATGGCAACATCAAGAAGCAGCAGGAGATGGTGGAGAAGATCAACCAGGAGGGCTGTGACGTGGTGAATTTCATGGAGCAGCCAGTTGTGCAGCTGGCGGCGCTCCTCAAACGATATCTTCGCGATCTTCCTGACCCCTTGATGACGCACAAGCTGTACAGACTCTGGACCAGCGCGGCGAAACTTCCCGATGCCGAACGGAGAAAGCAGTGTCTGCATCTGACGTGCTGTCTGTTGCCCCGAAGCCACCGAGACTGTCTCGAGATTCTGTTTACTTTTCTCAAGTGGGCTGGTTCTTTCCACCAACTTGACGAAGAGGTGGGATCTAAGATGGACATTCGCAATCTCGCCACTGTCATTGCTCCCAACATTTTAACCAATGCGACCAAAGCGCCAGCTCTCGACGGCGAGGCCATTTACGTGATTGACGCGGTAGAGATACTCATTAACAATATTGAAGAGATGTGTCAAGTGAGTGCCTTTTCCGGGAATGTGCACGCGTTCTTCGCGGCAAACTATCATACTATGCAAGAAAGAGACAGGAATGAACACTAACACTGCGTACACAGGTGCCTGATGAGTTGTTGACCCTGCTTCATGACCCCTACATCTTTAGCAACAATAGCAACAGCGGCGAAGTTACCACCAAGGAGATTCTCAAGCGATACCAGGACCGCCGAGGCGGCCAAGCACCCGCAGGCGAAACAAGTGAAGCGTACAACCGGCCGGATGTGTCGAGTCGATCCCCTCCCAAGCGCGTGGAAACAGATCCAGCGGTGTGGCAAGGCGAGCGCACAGTACGACGTGTTCAGGAAGGGGCGTCATCTCACTCGGTTAATCACGAGCAAGGCAGCTCGCCTCAAAAACGGGCGCCCGGCCCGGGAGAACAACCTCCCTCAAGTCCGTACAACCCGCACTTTAACCACTCAGATGGCCACTTGAGTAGCTCGGATGGACAGCGCGGGGAGTGGCGCAACTCTGCGTGGGGTCGGCGAGGGGGTGGATTAGGTGTTGGGGGAGACTCCTGAGCGTTCTTGGGTGTTTTCATTTTGACGGCGCCATTCTTTTCCCATTACTCTTTCTTCTCCTCTTGTTCGTCTTCTTCTTTTGATAAAGGCTTCTTTTTAATGTCTTTTGATTCACCCTTTTTCTTTGACTTGGCTACTCCTCTTGATGAGAGCTGAGAGCCCCGGGTCCGCCGGTTCAAAGACAATATTACATCCATGATACATATCTACTTTAGATCCCTCACACAAAGGCCTCCCTCTTTTTCTTTTTTTTTTTGGTTTTTTTTGTTTCTTGTTTTGAATGGTTCTTTGTCTTTGTCAGAAAAGAAACGCGCTGCGTGCGTGCGGGCGGGCGATGGAATTCGTCTTGTTTGAAAGGGGGGTTGAGGCGATGGGTTGGAGCTTTTGATCAAGCCAAGATGCATTAGGCACGGCGTTTGAGTTCTTTTTTTTTTTTTTTTTTTTTTTTTTGTGTATTTGAGGGCAAGATGGGATGGGATGAGGGAAGACAGAGGGGGACGATAAGAATAAGAACAAGAATAAGATAAACTAAGAAAGCAGAGCATCACAAAGCGATGCAAAAGTAGATATACATCAGACCATGGTATTAGCTGGTATTTCCATGTGTGCATATTCTGGTTGTGAGCGGCTGTGATACTGGGTGCATTGATCCATCGTTTGTGTGACGAAGAAGTGGTTGTTACTTGGCCGAGTTGTGGTGTCATGTCGTGAGGGAAGTCACACACTCACAACACTCACAAGGCGTAATAGAGGCCGTTTGTGTTGAGCTGAGCGTGTGTGCTTGATGATCTGGTGCCGGGGTTAACGTGTTTGTATTTGTGCCTGTGTATATGGATTCTCGAAAAGTAGGACGTGAATGTATTAAATTATTATTTATAGTACGAGTTTTAGACCGCCATATCTCGGGTAGGTTTGTAGGTATGTAGTTACTAGTAGGTACATATACCTCGACGCCTCCCAGTTGCAGACCCAAAATCCAAATTTCAGCCGCGGATGCTCGCCCATGAGCCCATGACACTATTCACATACTAGCCAGCATCCTCATAATCCCTTCATTATCATACACATACCGCACCCGAGACGACTCCTCACTGCTCACTCAGATAGATACCCCTACTTGTTTGTCTCTTCGTCTCAGTCATCCACCCCATCGCCCTCAACCACTCCTCTCCTGCTTCAAAAACCATCCCACCCCCCTATCCACCCCCTCCTGCAACGTCCACAACGGCTCATACCCAAGCACACTCTTCGCCTTGGTGATGTTATAATACCGCGTCATCGTCGCCATCACAGCCCTCACGCGCGTAAACGTAGGCGGCTTCCCCACCAGCCCAAACGCAAATCCACTCAGCGACCCCAACACCAAACTCATCCCCTTGCTCAACGTCCACACGCCCTGCAAGCCATTCCCCTCTCCCTTCCCATTTTTGTTTTGAGGCCACTCATGCCCCGCAGCCTTCCAGACCGCACGCGCAAAATCCCAAAAATAACACGGCGAGTCATTCGTGATGATAAATACCTCCCCATCTACCTTCTCATGGTCCAGCGGCGCGGTACTAGCCCGCGCCGTAACCAGGAGAGCCTGCGCAGCTAGAAGATGCGCATGCGCAACATTCCCCACGTACGTAAAGTCAAAGATGTTCGTATTATCTCCAAGTTGGATATTTGTTTTCCCGGTGCGGTATGCTTTTAGAAACCCGGCCAGGGTCTGTACGTCGCCTTCCCCAAAGATACCCGCTGGGCGAAGCGCAGTCGTCAGGAGGGCTTTCTTCTCGGCGGAAACGCGGTTGGCCTGGAGGACGAGTTCCTCTGCGGCGGCTTTCGTCTCGGAGTAGTATTCTTTTTGCAGGGCGCCGCGGATGACGGGCCAGCGCTCGTCTGCGTTGCGGAGATCGGTTTCGTTGTCGGAGATGACGCTCGCGGAGGAGGTGTATACGAGGGCTTTGACGGAGGGGGTAGCTTGGCAGGCTTGGAGGATGGAGGCGGTGCCTTCGACGTTGACGCGGTGGAAGAGCGCTTTGGAGACGCTGGTGTCGCTGCTGGCCGCGGGGCTGGCGGTGTGGATGACCACGTCGGGTGAGAGCTTTTCGAAAAGGGATGCTAGTTTGGGGATATCGGTGATGTCGCATTCGTGGTAGGTAGCGCCTGGGTTGCGGTTCTTGTCGCAGCGGAGGTCGATAGACGAGACGGCTTCGGTGGTCCAGTCGGAGAGGGCTTGGTTGATGATGTGGTGGCCGAGGAAGCCGTTGCCGCCTATGACGAGGACGCGGCCCAGCGTGCCGCGGGAGGTGGGAGGAGCCATGGTGATATTACTGAGATGATGTAAGTTGGAACTTGGAGGTGTCTTTATGAAGCGTTGTGCTTCGCTTCTTACCCCCTGATGGATGACATTGCCGTCGTTCTTGTCTCACTCAATATGGGGCTATGCAGCTGATGATGTGGTTGGTCAGCTGGGGATAAGGCGGAAATGTCCACTGCCGGTTCAACAAGGCATATACTCACTACCCTGTAGGAAACTGACGAAGCCGGTAGAGCTGATGAAAGGAGTCTTTCTGCATCGATAGGCGCCAATACTGAGTATTTCTATGTTCAGGGTAAATTCTTACACTAAGGCGAGACTTTTTGGCAAGGGAAAGAGAGACTGGAAAAGGATGAACCAAAATGAAATAGATACATCCCTTCATTGTGGCTGTACTTCTCTGATCCACATCAGATCATTACACACGCAAAGAAAAGCAGGAACATACCTCTGGATTCAAAGATTGAAGAAGCGTCCAAGGCTGTGTCTACATTTCGGACGAATCTGAATTAGCACAAAAGAGATAAGTCTGCGGCGAAGGAAAAAGATACACGTACGGAACACAGAAAACTTCAACTCAAAAGATGGAAGCAATCCTCCGGGGGCCCCCCAAAAAAGTAAAATCCTCAAAAAGATAATCCACCGGATATTGCACACTTGTAATGACCGAGACAGGGGTCGAACCTGCGACCTTCTGATTCCGTAAGAATCGTAGTCAGACGCTCTGCCATTGAGCCACACGGCCGAAAGAAGAGATGTAACACGGATGGAGTGACCGAGACAGGGGTCGAACCTGCGACCTTCTGATAACGGATGAATGCCAGATTTCTCTGTCAGTCGTAGTCAGACGCTCTGCCATTGAGCCACACGGCCTTTGTTGAAGGTCAACGCCACTAATCATTACTATCAAGGTCAGTAGCTATTGCCCTGCTTGGAAACGCCTTGTCGCCTTATCACTGTCCATGCTCAATAAAGCTCAAGCCTTGACTTCAGTGCGCGACTATAACTATGTGTAAACGCCGCCACTGCTCAACTGACCATGCAGCGACTCGTTGATATAATTTAATAACTTGCCATCGTCTACAGCGACTATATAGACCTTAACAGTTCATACAGCTATTTGGCTTACAGAAAAAACGACAGAAAGAAGACCTTTTGAATTCCCCCAAAACGAATTGTACGCTGCACAACAACATCCTTCTACGAAGCCGCCAAGTCCCCACCAGTCTGCTTCCACTTCTGCGCCATGGCCATGATATTGTACAGATTCTTGGCCTGCTCATCATCCGCAGGAAATATGTAGTCAAAGTATTCCTCGTAGGAATCATCCTCCAGACGCCGTCTCTTCTTGGTCCGCCGTGGCATCTGCTTCTGCACGCTCTCCTGGTCTGTCTCGGACCCGTGCTCGCGCTCAAACGACAGCCACGCGTTGAGAAGAGACACGCGCTCTTCCTTGAGATCCTTATCGCGCATGCTCTTGTGAGCACGTTCGAATATCTTGCGTGCACGAGCCTTGGCTTCCTCGCTGAGGGGCAGCTCCTCGTCTTCTGCTGTTTCTGCGCCTGGGTTGTCGTCGTCACCTTCTTCGGGGATATTGATTTCGAAATGCGCGTAGCTGATCCAGACCTTGACATGGTCTGTCCTCTCCAAAAGGCGCTCGTATAGCTCGCGCGTCCTGTCGTACTCGCCTTCTTCTTCCTCAAAGTCAATGTAGGCTTTCCAGAGTAGCTCGGGCATATCCAGCTGCGGTTGGCTGACTGCTAGCTCAAAGATGGCCCTGGTGCGGTCTAGATCGTCCAGACCGCGCTCCAGCTCTGCAAATTTGATCCAGGTCTGGCAGTTGGCCGGGTTGTATTCGATGTGCTTCTCGTAGAGGGTACGGCAGCGCACGAATTCAAACAGCTTGCGCTCAAGGTCGATGTAGCCGTTGAAGATCTTGTCCTTGGGACACATGCCTACTGCACGGCCCAGCAGCTTCCGCGCCGCGGTGAGCTGACCCTGACGAACCTCAAAGTGGGCGGCAAGGAGCCAGAACTTGGCAAAAGTAAATTTCTTGTGCGGTATTAGGCCCAGACACGTGTTGTATATTTGCCGTGTCCGTTCCACGTCTTTGCCCTCCAGCTCTTCCCAAATGGCGTAGAATATCCAGATGTAGATGTATCGTCGCCAGTGCCGCTTTTCTTGCGTCGGGGGTATCTGAGCCACGGCTCTCTCGTACACGTCTCGAACGCGATCCGCATCTCTGCCAGACTCCTCGAGACCGGCGTAGTCGAACCAGGCGTCGTAGTTTTTCGGGTTCTCCTTGACTTGCTCTTCGTAGTATCGTCTTCGCTTCGAAAGAACAACATCCTCCACTCCATCCTTGTCGCCAAATTGTTTCTCAAATGTCGTGTAGGCTTTGTGCAGCAGCATCGACTTGGACCGCGGCAGCCGATCCAGCGCGTACTTGTAAATAGCGCGGGCTCGCTCGTATTCCTTCAACTTGGACTCGAACCGCGCGTAGGCGATGAAGAGCCTCTCATCCACAAAGTCGTCGCCCAAAGCCTCCACAGCGCCCCCAAAGACTTGACGCACCAGCTCACTCGTGCCGTATTCTTCCTCAAACTTGGCCCATTTGATCCAGTTGCGAGGTTCTGGGTGCACAACGGTGAAGTCGTGGAATATGGCACGCGCTCTGTCGAACTCGCCATATCTTTTCTCCAGCTTGATGTATGCACCCCAAGCCGCCTCGTCGGGCTGCCACTGCATCCACCGATCGAATACCTGTCGGGTACCGGGAATATTGCCCAGCATCTCCTCCATGTACACATACTTGTACCATAGCTTATCAACTCGAGGCAGGATGGTCACGGCCCGATCGAGCAGATTTCGCGCATGGTTAATGTTTCTCGACTTCATCTCCGCCTCGATATACCGAATCCATAGAACGACATTATGCGGGAGGACATCGATGGCGCGCTCGAAGACGGATCGAGCGCGGGCAAACTCCTTTTGTTCCAGCTCCCATTGCGCATATTGAGTCCAGTTCTTCAGATTGACGCGATTTCGGCGCACGTAGTCTTCGAATCCCTTCCGTTTCCTGCCCTGGTATTCGTGGAGCTCCTCGAGGTCGGAAAATTTTTGGGTTGGCGCCTCTATGCCGACTTCCTGGCGGTCGACCGCCTCGCGAAGAAGCTGTTCAGCACTGATTTGGACAGGCGCGGCGCCCTTGTTCTTGACCCTCGGAGGGCCTCGAGACGTCTCCATGTTGACACGAGCACGGCTGTGTTCCTGGCCTAACTGCCCACTGCCGGAATTTCGGGGTTCGACGTTGATTAAGGGTAGCTGGGATAGCTCTGCGCCAGTGGTAGATAAATGGCTCGAACGACACGCAAGAATGGAGAGGTGGACGATGGAAGCTTCAGAGTTTGTCCAGGAGGTACCTACCTAGGTACCTATGTACCTAATCTAATGTAGTTACGTCCAACCAGGTACCCTCTTCTCAGCTTCGGTGGAGTGCACGGACCACCCACTCTCGCACGCAGCTGCCACCGACATCACTCGTCGCAGTTTGTAGTTCGCACTCCGTAGACTTGGATCGTCAGGAAAAACCGAACAAGAATCTGTTTGCGCAATCCATTCTTTCCACCTCACACAGAGTGAAAACGGAATTATACAGGCTTAACTTCCGACGGTCACAGTCACAACACACTCTCGCGTGGCTCACCTTCAGACGGCGCCGCCATGTCTACGGTCGCGGACGAGCTGCTCAACGACTTTGGAAGTTCCGGAGACGAAGCGGACGAGCAGGAGGATGGCGGACTGATACGTGATGAAGCGCATAAAAATGGAGACTTTGACGCCATGGATATCGACGGCGAGAATGAAGACGAGTCCGATGATGCTGCCGAAGGTGGTGAAATGAAGGATGCCGAGGATACAGAGGCGACCAAGGCAAAAGTCGAGAAGATGCAGCTCGGCGCGGTCAAGGATGTTCGTAGCGTGGCCAGCTTGATGGCGACTTTGGAGCCGATATTAGAGGTTAGTCATTCTCCCGATGGGTTTCGTCTATTCTATCAGTACGATATTCGTTTACAGTCGAACTTTGTTTTTAAGAGTCTTAGCCCTGACCGGTGGGAACCGACCGATTGTTATAGAAAATTGCGCACTACCGATCGCAAGCATCTACGCAGACGACGACAAACATCGGAAACATTGAAGATCACCCCGAGTACCACCTCTTGACACAGTCCAACAGTCTTTCGACCATGATTGATGGAGAAGTCGCTCTCGTACACAAGTTTATCCGCGACCACTACTCGACACGATTTCCCGAGCTCGAGCGACTCGTCACGACACCCCTAGAATACGCCAAGGTGGTTTCCATTATCGGCAATGGGCCCATGGACTCGGAGAACATCAAAGCTCTGCAGACTTCTACCGACAACCCGATGAACATGGGTCTCAAGGCCGTCTTGGACGGGCCCTCGCTCATGGTCGTCACAGTGGAAGCCACAACATCCAAGGGCCATGAGCTCAGCGCAGAGGAGCTCGTCAGAGTGCGACAGGCTTCTGCCATGATGGTGGCCTTACACAAAGCCAAGCAAACCCTGACGGAATACGTCCAGTCACGCATGAATATCTTTGCGCCAAACCTGACCGCACTCATTGGATCGCTGACGGCCGCGCAGCTCTTAAACGCAGCCGGTGGCCTGACGGGTTTATCAAAAACGCCCGCCTGCAACCTCCCATCGTGGGGATCCAAAAAGAGACAGGCCGGTCTGGCCACCAACGTCGGTGTCCGGCAACAGGGATACCTCTACAACTCGGAGATGATCCGCGGCATTCCAAACGATCTAAAGAAACAAGCCATGAGAATTGTCGCAGCCAAACTCGTCCTAGCCGCACGAGTCGATCGAATCCACTCCAAACCTGACGGCACCACCGGAGACCAACTCAAGTCGCAGTGTCTGGAACGCTTGGAAAAACTCACCGAGCCACCCCCCAACAAAGGCCAACGTGCCCTCCCCATCCCTGGCGACAAGCCCTCTCGAAAACGCGGAGGCCGACGTGTCCGGAAAGCCAAAGAAGCCGTGGCCATGACGGATCTACGCAAAGCCCAAAACAGAGTCGCGTTTGGCAAGGAAGAGAAAGAAGTTGGCTACGGAAACGGCGAGGGCACAGTCGGCATGGGTATGATCGGCCAACAAAACGACGGCCGCATCCGCAACCTCCAGATCGATCAGCGCACACGAGCAAAACTCAGCGCCAAGAGCAAAGGCTGGGGAGGAGCCAGCTCTATCGGCGGCTCAGCCTCTTCGATTGGGGGTTTCGGGCAAACGCCCGGCAGTATGGATCTTGGCGGGAAGGGCCTCCGCGCCTCGGGAGTAGGCACCACGCTTGGTTCTGCCACGGGTACAGGCGCAGGCACCGCCTCTTCTCTGGCATTTACACCAGTGCAGGGCCTGGAGCTCGTGGATCCCAAAGTCCAGGCTGAGCTGAGCAAGAAGCGCAAGGCGGAGGAGGATCGATGGTTCAAGGGAGGCACGTTTACGCAGGTGGGTGGGAGAGGGGCCGCGGGGGCGTCTTCTGTGAATGGGGGGTTCAAGGTGCCGCAGCTGCCGGCGGCGAAGAGGGTTGATACGGGGGCGACGAAGATGGCACCTCCGCCGGCGCCGTCACGATCTCGGGGGTGACGGATATACCATACCGTATTATGTATAGGAGAGGAGCGCTGGTTTTTACTACTTACTTTTGACATGAATAACCTGCAGCGTAATGGTAGCAGCAACAAAGGGACGGGAAAAGACAGAGAAAAGGCATCAGGAGGGCTTGTCATCACATCTGCGTACATACCTACAGCGTTGTTGCTACGTACATAAGTGCAGATTTGAACATTGGCTTAGAGCCGGTGATCTGACCAGAAGCCCTTCAGCCTCTGGGCTGCTTATTTAGATGGTCCAATCTCCATCACACGACGACGCAGGGTTCTCTCTATGTACCATTTACTTCCATCTTGTATTTTACATATCTGCTCAGGTCCTTCAGCGCAAAGATACATCTGTGGGATGGCGAAGATGGGCATAATTGAATTGGGGGACATTTTCAAAACACAGGTCGATTAGGATGATGCTTTGAAGGAGGAGTATTCGTTCCATGGACTCCGTATGGTTGCCGAGATGCCGAGGCAATCGCGGGTGAGATGATGAGCATTGAGGACAATCACGGAGGAAGAATGTCGGGGTGCCCTATATGTAATGCTATATAGGTAGTGGTGCATGTATTACGGAGTATGATTATTGATAAGTATCTGTACTGCAAGTACACAAGTATGTATGTATGTTTTTATGTGTGTGCATATTCACTAATGTTGCAACATTTGTATGTCTTTCTGTCTTTCTGTCTTTCTGTCTTTCTGTCTTTCTGTCTTTCTGTCTTTGTGTGTCTGTGTTATTGTGTGCATATTGTGTGTCTATATACATACATACATACGTGTATACCTAGGTACCTTCCGTAAGTGCTGGCGTGTAAGTACTCGCCCATAACTCAACTCACGTGGTCGTTGTCACGGCATAGTACCTAGTTACGTACATACGCCTCTTAACTACACCATCCCCATCCCGCACACTCAAGAGTCAAGACTCAAAGCCATGATATGTATGTATGTACACCTCCGAGGAGAAACGCGCGACTTCCCAAACGTGAAAGAACCATATCACGCCCCGCGGGCCGCATGTTGTGTAAATACTAAACCCCCTCACGTCGACGACCATACATACGAACAGCCAAGCCAAGCCCAAGCCCGTTCGCTTCTTTCCTCTCGCATTAGAAGAAAACGTTCTCAAAGAAATGAAAGATTGTACTGAAGGGAGACGAACATGTAGGTAGAGAATGATTCAAGGGAGGATATAGCGCCAACTTGGGGGGGGGGACAGAACGCCACGCAAAGCCAGGCACTTCAATCCATGCTATCATCTATGCCATGCCATTCAGGCCCTTTGGTTTGAAGTTGACAACTTGAGAGACAGGGGATTTGGTTTCCTGGCACGGAATTAGGTACATATCACAACAACACCGACTCGCTTTCTTCTTGGTCACACTAGGTACCTATGATATATCTAATATAATCTACGGAGTATATTGGTACTCTACCAAGATGGTATTGCTACCCTACCTAATAATACTGTAATGCTTTCTCCATCGATGCGTGATGCGCCGCTCCCCTTCGGAATGGATGGCTGCCCAGTGCCATCATCCATGTTGATGGCCTTTGAGTTTGGATGGATGGTAGTCATGTGATGAGCCCGCGTTACCTAACATCTAATAAACGCTGATACTACCTCGTGCATACATATGGAGTAGATACACACATCCTGAGATGACTTGGGGGGGGGGGGGGGGGGGGGGGGGGGGGGGGGGGGGGGGGGGGGGGGGGGGGGGGGGGGGGGGGGGGGGGGGGGGGGGGGGGGGGGG
>SRQH01000647.1:0-15502 GCA_018360345.1 Claviceps sp. LM84 group G4
ACCGCATCAGGCAATTCTGATGGATCCTGGCGAATTTGGGATTTTGGTACCAATTGAAGTCTATTTGGTATCCTAATCTGAACCTGACGGCCGAAGTATGCGGAGCCTTAGTCCAAAGAAAGTTCCATTTTGCCCCCCAATTTGCTCAACACAATAGGACATTCCTGCTCTGTTTGTGTTTAGCGAGGATGGGGTAAATATCTTAGACGCGTTCAGGCTTCCCGACCCTCCCGAGTCCCCACATCCATGATCCATCTCCCCACGGTTGAGAGCTCAGAGCACAGCATTGTTGAGAACTTGAGCATGATGACTTCCTTCCCATCGCCAAGCCGGAACACGTGCTTACAACATGTGGTCCCGGATTTTCAACTAAAATATGTACAATCTATACTGTAAACTGCGATTCAAGTTCATTCCCCCCTGGGGTCGATGAGCAACAAAATGCCCTTTGATTTGCAAACAAAAAAGTAGGTACATGGCTGCCCCGCCATTTCTATACCGAAATATATGTACCACGATTTATCTCATATTTCGGCTTTGATGCAAGCTCATGCAAGCTCATGTTACATGTACCTAACCTACGGAGTAACAACGTTTATTTTTGCAACCACGTTCGATTTGCTTGTAGATGCCAGATGCTGGAAAGACGACGAAGGATTCCAAAAAAAGAACTCTACAAAAACACGAGGGACAGTGACACGCTAATTAAGCATTTCCTTAACGCTAGCCCTGACCGTACCCCTAGGCTCTAGCTGCTCGTAGCCATAACTCTATCCGCACCTTCCCAATCCCACGTTCCTCGTCTTCTTGTGCCTCTCGTCTGTTAATTCGCTCCTCGACTCGAGGTTGTGCCTCATCTCGCTTTATACCTTCATCGTCGTACATCATCCATGAGGTTGCTGAGCGCGTGCTGGAAGGGATGTGGGATCAAAGAAGAGAGGCTCAAATGTGTATGTATCTATGTGATGGCCTGGGCTTTGCCCATGCCTTATTTTAGCAATATAGGTGTCAATTGAACAGGGTCCAGTAGCTTGTTCAATGCGTACTCCGTATTCTTTTGTCGTCATCTGGGCCCTGGCGCAACGGGATTGGGTACATCACCCAGGTGGCGGCGCAGACACCCGCGATTGGCTCCTGGAGCCAGGCCATCACGGGAAACCTAAACGTCCACCCCAAGAACTATTCCACGTCCACCCTGATTAACCTAAAACGGTATAGTCTATTTTAGTACCCTGCTAGCGTGCATAGCGCAGCCAATGAAGTGTTGTTCATCCCATCTCGCTTTATGTACCTTTCGCCGTCGTGTGTGCTGAGCGCCCGTGCTGGAAGGGCTCAAGTTTGGATGGCGAACTATGTACCTAACGTAGGTATGTAAAGCACTTTTCATGGAACATGGGACTCGGGAGGCACTGAAAAGAAGCTGTCTTGGGTTCGGTTTGGCTATTCAAATTGCACCCAAAATGAGCAATATTGGCCGTGTCATTGATCCCAACTGATTGCTACTGCATATCGTACAGCATACTATCACTAGCCTCTAGGTACCGACGGACCAGCCGGATTGCCGCGCTGGAGGCCATGGACGACGCGTTTTCGAAAACGATGCGACCGAGAGAGTGTCTATTTATAGAGGCCGCGACGTCTGAAGCTGTCGTCGACTCCAACAGGCGTGCTCGGCGGCTGAGATTGAAGCTCGTGATAGCTAGTTAGCTACGTACGAGCTGGGCCGGGCAGCCCGCGTCGATTTTTCGTATATAGCTTGGGTGATGACCACCCAAGCGTTGAAAGCTGAACGTTAGTTTACGTTACCCATAACTACTTGAAGGACGAGGCTGAGGCTGGTGGCGGCTTTGTAGACTCTGCAGCGGCACCTACTGGAGCGATTGAGCTTTGAGGTGGTGGAAAAGGCTAAAAGCTGGCAACTGGCCAGTGGCGCTGTTGACGTTGATAATCGCGAGAATTGGCTGCGAGACCTTGCAATTCAGCAGAGTTTTCCCATAAGCTTACTACTGCTGTTGTATATGATTCGGCATTGTTGCAACGAAGCAACAGGTATGGGCGTCTGCGAGGCGACGAGGCGTGTGGACGGCCGCGACAGCGCTGTAATTGCTGTCGTTGGCGTCGCAATAGCTTTCGGCGTGAACTTGGAACAGAAACTGCCTTGCGGTACCACTGCCGTTCTGATTCGCGAGGGCAGTGTTGACGATGGTATTACGGCCCTCTTGTTGCTATCAACTTATCAAGACGCTCGAATAAGCTGGAATCGCGCGAATTGCGGTGCGGGCCAGCGCCTCACTGGTGCGCAAAGATGGCTGCGATGATGAATTTGAGAAAGCGACGGAAGGGTAGTTTGTATAGCTTCATATAGCTTCAAAGTCGAGGTCGCGATTGACATTTTTCGGAGCTCATGTCTATCCGGCGGATCTCTTGCGGAATGCCTCCCAACTTCCAAGACCACGCCACCTTTGCCGGTCGCTGACTCGCTGTCTCCTTTCCACCCTCAACACCGTACACGACCATCACGGAGCTTCACAACACGATCCTCGACCGCCTGCCAGTCCCGGCACGCCACCAGCGGACATTATACATATGCGGCCGTCATTAACATTTCCCAGAGAACGGACCCGGGTACGGCTGAGGAACGATACCAATTGCCGCCCGAAGTCTTGCAGAGCCTCGAACTGCCCTCGCTGTCCCCCGGCGAGCCTCTGCAACGGCTCAAGCATGGTGGTGTCCGACCTGCTTCCATACAGCATTGGGGTGAAGATGACGATGTTGGGGGGCGCGTTTGACCGCCAGGAGCGGTTGACTCAATGGCTCCACAAATTGACATCTTGGCAGAGCATACGCCTCTCGGGATATCCGTCATCCGCAAGCAGGCTGCAGCTGCCGGTCCGTATGTGCTTTGCGATGACGATCAACAAATCGCAGGGTCAATCCTTCCACACCGTCGGGTTGGACTTGCGCACCCCCGTGTTCGCTCACGGGCAGCTGTATCATGTATGTGGCCCTCTCGCGTCGCTGCTCCCTTGCCAGAAAACAGCGAAGGCCGTACAAAAAAACGTGGCGTGCCCGGAGGTGTTGCTAAACAATTCACCTCCTCCGGCCCCGGTCCTTGGAGAAGCTGCCGCACGCGATGAACGCCACGCGACGGGCTCAGGCGCTGTGTAGACTGTAGTAGGGTTCAGCGTTTGGGTTGGAAATGTTGTATTGAGCTTTAGCATACAATTAAATAAAATCTTTATATCGTCTTCGTCGTCTCAATTCTATCATGAACCCTGTACCCGCAGCAAAATCCCCCAAAGCAGACCCGCCGAAGGCGGCAGCGTGCCGCAGGCATCCCCCGGAAGGGCCCCCGGAGGGACACCTGGAGAACTTAGAAGAGTAGATGCCTTAGGTGCTGTACACATGCAACCTCACTTTTTCCAACCCGACTTTCTCCAACCCCGAAGCGAAGCGAGGCGAGTCTTCCTTCGCCCCGAAGCGCAGCGTAGGGCCGCGACGGAAGTGACTCGTTTACAAATACTCTGTATGTCGTGCTTTTGTCTTTTCACCATTTCCCCTTACCGTTTACGTCGTCGTCTGTTTGCTTTCTGTCTTTTTCTCTCTTTCTACTTTCAGTGTTCACCCGGATATTTTCTTTCCCAACTTTGCAGTCTTTACTGTCTATACTTGAGTCTTGATACTGCTCCCGAGTCCCGTCTATGTCATTCACATTGTATGAGTCATGACTACATTCCGCTCGGGGGGGTTTCTAGATTCTGGCTCCTATGCCAGTCCTATGTATAATAAATATATAATAAATATATCATGATCTTAACATGATACATCGAGCGACGAGTCAGCTGCTATATATTATGGGGTAAGTTGTATCATGGAAATTCATTGGAAAATATCTAGCATCCTTCAATGACCGTCTGACCACGAAGGTTCGTTCTTGGGGTTTTTTTTTTTTTTTTTTTTTTTTTTTTTTTTTTCGTTTCAGTCGTGTACCGCAGCCTATCCCTTTATCTGTTTCAACATCATCCACGGACCATCTGTAGTCTGTAGAGTTACTCGACGCTCACCACAGAGAATCGGCTCCAACCTCTGATTATAATTCATCATGCTTTGCTAGCCAATGTTTGAGGGGACATCCACTCCCTCCGTCGGTGATGGCTGCGCATCAGCGCATGGACTTCCTGCTGCGCCCACAAACTTGTGTGCCTCGTGACTGATCCACGCATCGAGCCGCGCATCTTTGCACTGGGCATGGGCAATCAAATCACTCTTCAGCTGTAGCGTTTCCTCCAACAGACGTTCCCTCTCTGCCTTGAGGTTATAGTATCGGTCTTCCAACTGTCTGGACGTGGACTCTATGTATCGTATCCATTCTTTGCTTCTCTTTCGAGGAGTCTTTGTCCTTGACGGTTTTATACTTCCTTGTAACGTAGTTTGAGATCCCTTCCTCTTGGTGGCCGCCGTAAGATAAGGTGAAGGGGATTTCTCTATGAAATTTCTCGTAGATTGTGTTGGATTCGTTCCGAGCTCTACTTGTGACGATAAACAAAAGCTGTGTTCAGCTGGTGAATAGGGGTCCTTGTTTGCTTGATGATCGTTCTGGAAGTGGCCAAAGGGCGAGCTCGGGATTGGTGATTGTGTGGTCGGTGTTGTGGCCCATGTGAGCGTTGTTTCAGGGGTTGCGTTGGGTATTTCGAGTCCGGGCCTGGGATCTGAATTATGCTCCTGGGCTTCTATGTGACCCGGAAGACACAGATATTGTTGTTCGTTTTGATAATATGGACGAAAGAGCTGCTGTTGCTGTTGCTGTTGCTGTTGTTGCTCTTGTTGGTGGTATTCTTGACTTTGTCGCCATTGGTACTGTCGAGGGTGGCCTGGTTGGCTGTATGCTCGTTCTCGGTGTTGATGTTGGTCGTCTGGATAATGGTGGTAGTGACGGTCAGAAACAAAATTCAACGGGTCGACGAGTTGTTCTCTTGCAATTGGTGTCACGATGCCGGGAGTAGCAGGACAAAAATCTGGAAGGCCCAATGCTGATCCATTGTAGTCTTCAAGAAGGCTCATCTCATTTATCACCGGGTGCTGGAACAACTCGTCGACGTCAGAGTCTCGAGTGTAAGGCTGTCCGCCAGGGAACATGGTCATGCCGTCAAAGCGAACCCCCAAGGTGGCCATGCTGAAGAGTCCGTAGCACGAAATATGTTTATGGTTGCGATTCTTACTTTTACTATTTCGGTCATGATGGGCGGCAGGACTCTCAGCCTGATGGACGAGAGTGACGGCATGGACGGAATGGACGAGAAGCGGGGGGTTGGTCACTTAAGCAGAAAGCTGCAATCAGTTGACAGTCCAGGACTCCAGTCCGATGCGGATGGACCGATACAACTCCTTGTTCGATTGTGTGCAGTGTGTTCCACCAAACAACCCGTCGCAATCAGCACCATCGACTCGATATTCCGGCCTTGGGACGTAACGAGTTACGCTAGCTTCACAAACATAGCTTTTAGCGAGCACAACTCAACTAGCTCTCGACTCTCGACTCTCGACTCTCGAGTCTCAACACGGTTTCGACCAGATACTTGCAGCTTGTTCGGACGACGGAATTTTCTTAAGCGCCACTAATTGATGCGCCTGTCTTATTTCTCTCGCTCTTGTTGGTTCAGCAGAATGCATTTTGGTTAGGAATACGCCGCGGACACACACATTGGCTGGCCAGGCCCCAGGGCAGCATTATTCAAATACCGGGCCCGAATCCCGATTTCGGATTGATGCATTTCTGGCGTGATAGAAACACCACCATACGGTATACTGTACCTCCCTGAGATTCTTCATATGAGTTCGCCTTCACTTTCCTCGAAGCTCGTAGAAAACACTAAACAGTGAACAGTGAACACAAGTGTCAAGCCACAACTTACAAGGACGTGGAAACAAAGTTGATCGCCATTTTAGGTTGCTTGCTTCTTGTCTAGGTAGACTAGGTAGTCATTAGATTAAGCTACACACGGAAAATTCAACACTGGAGACTGCCCTATAGTGCCTACGCACCCGCGGGGGTAGGTTCAGTCAGTACATAGTGTGAGTGGGTAGTCACTGGTCAGTGTAGGTATGTATTTTATGTACGCCGGACGGAAATGGCTGGGGAATGTGAGTGGCAAAGACTAGATACATGCGAGTGCTCGCTTCGTGAAAGTTAGGTCCTATTATTCCCGATTGATCGCTTGCAAAGACTGGAGACAGACGGCGCAGCCGTGGCGTGGTGAGACTGGCGCTTCGGAGTTTACTCCTGCAGACCGGGCGGGCCAATCAGACCGTCCAAGCTATTCGGCTTTTCGGAGATGACCGTTTTCCCAAAATCTTTCATCAGAGGTCAGGCGATTGTCCGCAGTCCGCTTCTTCTTCGAGCCACTTACCTAAGGTACTATCTCTCTCAGAGACTCAGCTCTGACTTTGGTGACTGGTCGTTGAACAATGAAGGGGGCACGCGGGAAGCACAACTATGTGACAGCCCCGACTTCTAAGACTCTAAGTTCTTGCCGTTATGCTTACCATCTCGTCGATATCAGCCACCCCTTCTCCGATCTCCGCTTTCCACTGTCTAGTTAAGAGGGGATCATATGGCAGATCATAGATGTGCCATGTGGCGTTGTCCAATGTCCAATGTCCAGTGGTCCACATGCCCAAGCAACCTTGATAGACAAGGCATGTAGGTACATTCTGTAGGTGGATCTAAAGGATCTTGAGCCGAGACTCGAGAGTCGAGAGTGGGCGCCGGGCGGCGAGATTGCAAAGGGGCTCTCCCATCTCGTAGACTCGTTCCATGGCGACGAGCCCCAATATGACATTTACCAGTAATAGTGTTACTCAGGACTGGATTGTTGAGTGATTGAGGCGGTGATGCAAGACTGCAGGATTCCAAGGCGTGGAACTCGGATGGAATGGGTCCCGGTGTGGGAGATGGAGGCAACGCAGTATGTATTCACCTCGCAATCCCAAGCGGCAAACTCTATGATGTGGCTATTTTGATCCCTGCAGAACATCAGCAAGATGATAAGATCAGGGCGAATCGTGGGGTAAATCATCATACATGATAGGTATGTAGTGCACATTGCATGGATGATGATCTGCCTGGCGCGTTGCTGGGCGTTTTCAAGGGGGCTTCGCCACTACATACTTTATCAGTCTCTGACTCTCTATCTTGTTGTTACCCATTATGTACCTGGAAGCTTCAAGTAATTCTTTGGTCGAGTGGTTAGCGACTCAGCGTGGATGGCAAATCTGGATTCGATCCATGCTACACGTGGCACCAGGAACTTAGAACTCCTGGAAGGCTTTCAGGGCTGGAAGGAGCTTCAAATTGCTTCGCTCACAGGTGACAGCTCTGCAAGTACGTACATAATTCTTTCCAGTCCAAGTTCCAACCGTCGTTGGCAGCGCTGCCATATCACATGACCAGCCCTTGCAAGTTGCGACATGCAGGGGACTGAAGCTTGAAAGCACACAATTACAATGATATTTCCAGCAGCCAGTTGCTCTCATGGTTCAGAACTTCAGCCAATTATGGACGAAGGCGTATTCATGAACCATGACGTCTTCTTCCAAGTTCCGTTTTCTTCTTTCTTCTCCCCATTTCAGCTGTTCCAGCATTCAGCATTCGACACTGTCAGTCTGTCACGAGGCTACACGAGCCGGACAGTTCGGATCAAGGTTCAAGAAGACGGGGCAGGTATTGCGATTCCGAATACGACTTCCTACCCCGCGTGCGATTTCGAGTAGTCGCAGTAGTGGCAAGTGCCGGAGAGACGCGAGCGACGATGTTTCGAGTTTCGACTGGGTAGACAGACGACTTACAACGTCTGCGTCTGAGGTCACAAGAGTACAGCTCTTGACCTTGTTCACTGTCAAGTGTTCCAGCTCTCGTCCGACCGGCGGCGACGTGACACGTCCCGTACGGCGAAGGCTCCGGGAGAACTTAGAAGCTTCGCCGCAATCACATGATTCATATCTTGGAGAGAGACCGGTCTCAACTCTCAAGACTGTCATCAGGTACTCAACCACTTTGAATTGTTCAAACTTCATTTTCCATCTGATCGTGCGATGTGGCCAAATTTCGATTTCCGAATTCCGATTGCGATCATTCAATCACATCATCATTGCAACCTTTATCTCGCAGTCTTCAACTATTCTGAACGTATCTAAAAATTTCTCTGCACAGACTTTCAGTTTCACCAATCACTCTTGTTACCTAAAGGCTAAAGTTTGGGTCTTTGGGATGAGCCTTCGAAGTTCGAACTCGAAGTTCGAGCGTCACGACTCATGACTCACGACTCACAAATTCACAATCGATCATACCTACGAACGTCGAAACGAAATCCTTGGCAAGAGATAGAAGCTGTCAGCCGCTGGCGCACTCGCAATTACTGAACGATCACTATTTCAACAAGTTTTGCCATTTGATTGAAAGGCTCGGCGCTCGCCGCTCCTATGAACGACGGAGACACCTGAATGATATTCTACGATGCGTCGCACTTCAGCAAATCCATACTGCCTCTTCGATTACAATTTCTTACTTCTAATTTTAAAAGGAAATGAACGCAACGGTAGACCTGACCGATTCGTCATGCCACACACAGACTTCAAGCTCAAATTTGAAACTATAAAGTGCTTCACTGCTTTGTCATCAGACATCCCTCTCAATCCGTCCGAGGAAGCCATGGCCACGTCAACGGTAGTGAGGTAGGATACCGCATTGCAGCGGCTCGCTGCTGGTGTCTGTATCGTTCTCTAACATGGGGTAGGTGATGTGCGTTCAATTGGCTTGTGAAAAACTCATCCCGATCTTCGTTAAGCGCGGCAAGAACTGACGATAACGAGGTCTCCTCTACTTCATGCGAGTCAGGGGATAGTGGTACAGGTACACCCTCTTCAATCTCGTGCTCTGCCTCTGAATTGTCCAGACCCTCGCTCACCACCTTGTTTCCCTGAGAAACATGTCGGTTTGGCGACTTGATTTCGGTCCGTTGCCGTTTTTGAGAATGAGCACCCATGAGTGGACAAGTAACAGAATGACTTGGTCTGGGCGCCGCGGCCGAGTCCAAGTGGCGATGCTCTTCACGCGCACTCGTGTTTGTTGGCCTGATCCGCCTGGAAGCGGAAACGGAGGCGCGCTTGTCCGGCTGGCTTCCGTCACAAATAGAAGAACGGATCTCGCTACTCCCACTACAAGAAAGAATAGATTGGATGGACATTCTTTCCGCGCCAGAAGAACGGTTGTTCAAATGATAGTCGAGCCCTCTAGCCTCTCCAGGGTATGTATGCTGAGCCATTTTCAGTGCGGTAGCAACAATATATGAACACTCTTATATTATCTGCTTGTCAATTGACAATACTCGAGTCCTGAAGGCTGACCCCTCTGAGAACTAGACTCCTCGTCAGCAGAGACACAGCAAAAAGTATTGTTTCCTCGCTGCAGCTCTACTTACCAGTTACCACATCACACGGCAAACGGCATACGGCGTAACGGCGACGGTCTTGACTCTTTGGTGGAGTTGACTGAAAATATTGAGGCGCTGTCTTTGCTGCGTCAGAGGTTCCATGACCTGGCAGTGGGCACCTCCCGAGTCCCGTGTCTCGGAGTATTTATACTGACGGCAAAGAGCCTGAGCATGTGCTTCCTTGTACAATGAACCCCTCTTCTCCCACCCTTCTCAAGACTCAACGGCAAGGCGTCGATCAAGAGCTACAGTGGTCTCCAACAATGTTCGGCGGCATGTGCTTTATGCATATATATTGAAACAAAGAACAAACGGGGCGGGGGAATTCTGAAAGGTATGTAACCCTAAATGAAGAGGACATCAATGAAGTTCCTTTAGTAGGATCCTTCCAATCAGTTCGCCTATTTCGGGGAGAACTTGGAAGTGCGTCAACAGCCCGTCATGTCAGCCCCCATTGTCCAACAGCAGCGTGAGCTCAGTCTCGGAGGCTTCTCACAAGAGATCCGAGCAGTATTGTCCAATGGGCGATCGTATAAGATGCGAATGCGTGCGTCCTAGCGCCCTGCCACATTTTCCAGGGGTTACGAATGTTTTTGGACTCTTGGAGCGGGGGTCCCGGGTGACGGGTCAGGAGACCTCCTTGAGTCCTTGTGTCAGTGCGATGCACGCCTCACAAAAACATAGTAGCATACATACTTATTACTACCTAGGTATGTATGTACTATGATCATCTGACGAACTTTCAGAACCAAGCCTACGAACTATATTCGCGCTTGACTTTGTTCGAAAGTGCTCATATGAACCGAATTCAAGTTTATTCTGCTTGTTTTCTAATCTTCAAAGTTTTCCTCAGACCTCAGGAGTCAGAGACTCAGAGTAGTAGAGTACAAGTCACAACTTTTTAACTTGAAAGTTGATTGCGCTTCCTCCGTCAAATTTCTTACAAGGGTTGCTCCCGAGTCCCACATGGCACAACCGGCATCGGATCTTTGGACTTTGAACATCCCCGTCTGACAAATCAAATCGGCAGATTCTTACCTAGGCGAGTCCATTGACTCCATTCATCTTGGATCCTGATTCCCCTCTCTGGCCAGTGGTCAGAATCAGAAACTACTGTTCAAACTTCAACGTTCATACACCGTGGTCACTGGTACAGGTACAGCAGCAGCCTCCTATGAAATAATGAAACTCAAGTACATGGGGTCAGAATGACTACGGTATCGAGCCTCGAGGGCTCCCTCACACAACCATCGTAGGGAAAATGGGCACCCACGTTTGGAGAAAAAGGGACCGCGGACGTGTTGTCTTGCACGGTCTCCCATGTCATCTGGCCTGCAAGATTAGCCGTCTTGTTAAGTTGTTCGGTGTACTCACTGGTACCTTGAGCATCAACATCGGTCATGGGGTTGCTCTAGCTGAAATTCTGAATGTGATACCTCTCGTCTACGGTCTGTGTGAGATGACAGGGCATGTATGATGTACGTGCGTTCCTCGAGGCTCGGTGGTCATCTCAGCCGTTCGACACTGGTAAGAGGTACAAGCTACTTATTTCGGAATTCGGATTCGGATACAAGTCGCAACGAATCTGTGTCGTCCTGCTACGAAGCCACGCTGCCACATCGTGTGATCATACATACATTGCTAGGTAATGGCTTCTTTGAGTAGAGCTGAGTCTTGAGATGCCACCCCAATTTTTATGCAATAATAGCGAGGCTGTGAGTATTCTTATGCAGCCTCAGAGGACAGCAAAGAGATAAAGTCCAACGTTGAAGTTTTGAACAGGTTTCGGTGCAAGCGGGAGAGAGAAAATGAAAGAGACAGAAAAGAATAGCATGACTATGAGTGGCCATTTCCGGCTTTCTCAGACTCTGTAGACGGTAGTCACGACTCACGAGTGTGAGCCATCTGCACATGTCAGGGAACAACTTCAACATGGTTCGGGGTCCTATGTTGGCCGAGTTTGAAGTCTCTGTATGTATATCCACCACACTGACCCAGACCAACTGCTAGTCTGCTTAGCAGACTAGCAGTAACGAATGAGTCGACGGTCGTATATAGCCCAACCCGCGGAAGGTGTCAGCCGAACGCGGTGACAGGCTTTATGTATACTTGACCTATCAGTATCATCCCCGCAGTGCGCACAGAACCCAACAGTCAACTGTCAACATCTCGATGATCACGATCCGAGAACCAAAGTGTGGCCCATGGGCTCTCGGTGAGTGAGAGTCTCGGAGCCGTCTCCTTTGTTCCGGGTTCGCCTGGCGGTCCTGTGAAAAGAAAATAGAAACACCTTTATCAGAGAAGATGAGAAAAAGAGGTGGGGGCAATCGGGTGGCTGTAGCCTGTAGCTTGTAACTTATAAGTTGTGACAAATCCTGCAGAAGAGATTTTTCTTCCCGGAGCCCAACGTGGCAATGGGCATACGCCGTACGGTATGATGCGGAGGCCCGAGGGAGGGCGGAGGCTCACGAGTCACGGCCGGGCGAGCACGTCACACGTGGAAAAAGTTCGTGTTTTAAAAGAATACGAACAAGAATTCGTGGGGCACAGCCTACAGGGCGACGGCTGCATGAGTAACGTAACCCAAGGACTCTCCTCAAGATACCGACTTTTGAAGAACCGACGTAGTCAACCAGCGTATTCTTGATAAGAGTTCCTGGTTTGTGATGTGTTATAGACTGTATGGCTAGATATATCTTGTGACCTTGTCTAATTAAAGTTCACTGTTCCGGTTTCCAACTTCTCTCACTCAATGCAGAACTGCAGATACCTAGTAAAAAGGGCAAATAAGATGAACAAGGGGAAACATTGAATCTTGGAAAAAAAAAAGCATTGCAAATTCACCTACAGAAATCTTGCTGTCGCGGTACTTTTCTGAGCAGTTGCCAGTGAGCACTCGCGGCTCAGGATAATTTCGAGGTAGATTTTACAAGTGCCATTATTATAGGCTTATCAGAATTTGTCCTACATAGCTGGTCAGATATGGTAATCGCAATGGAAGCAAACAAGTCGTGGCTCATCGCACAACGCCGCACGCGAGCAGTGAGCACTGCTAGTTTCTGGAAAAGCAAGTCATTAGCGGCACTGTGTTGGATCGAAACCTGGACAAATGTACTGTCATTGGACATGGCCACGTCTTGAACCACTCAAGGTGTCTCTTCTGTTATCGCCGCGGTAAAAATGGTCTGACATGTCCCCGAATACACCTAGATAAGGTCGCAATAAATAGTATCTTCTTTGGGTAAGTAGCTTTTGCTGTATGACTCACCGCATTTATGGAAAGACATAGGCCCTGAACGTGACGTAACACGTATTGCCTCATGGATATAAAAACTGTTATAGACTTGATAAATCATTCAAAAGTCATGACCACTTTATTCGTGGCGTCTCGTCAATTTTTTTTTGCAACTACACGCCATCTACCACCGCATTGGCGATTGGCGGAGAGAAATAACACCCAATCTGATTCAGGATACTTAACATTTCGCACCTGGCTTTGAAAAACTGCGGGTGGTTCACGCCTAATCGGGTCATGGTAGAAGAATCTTGTATCCAGATTTCGCCGTACCACTCTGAATGATTCCCGGGGTCCGGAAGGGATGGTAAGCGATGGGTGTCGATGCCAGGGGTCATCACAAACTGATAACCTTGTAGTCTGACGGCGCGTCATAATTCATTAGCACAGGGAAACTTCGAATTTGAGAACATGAAGGCAAGAATCACACAACAGACGTCGCCAACAATGAAGGAGCATCTTATACTTACATGCTCCAGTTATGAAGACACCATGCGGTAAAGTCGTGAGCTTGCTGAATTGGCTCGCTTTTGCGTTGGGCGTTGGATTCATCGTAGAGCCCATGATCAATGGCCATGGCAACAGCAGCACGAGCGTACCTCATACCAAGGGCTTCGGCTGAGCACACGTTCAAAGTAACGCTCAACACCAAGGCGGCTTGGATTGTTGTGATGAGGATGGGTCTGTCCTTCTCCAGATCCCACAGCTTCTTAGCCTCTGCCAGGAACTCATAACCCAGGGCGCGCAACTGGCGCGTTTTTTCGCAATCTGTTTGATCATGATAGCAATACTGCGAGCACAAGAACAACGAAAACAAAGATATTAGAACGGACGAAAAAAGGAAGAAAAAAAGAGTTTGGTGAGAGTTTTGTGAAGGGGAAATTTCACAAGGTTCCGGGAGGCAGCGAATAGTAATACGCACACAAGACAAGGCCAACGTCGCATTGACCAACAGGGGCGAGCAGAACTGGATCGATTCAGATAGCATGTCGTTTAAGAATTGATCCTTTTGGAAACAAGCACTCCGCATGTATTCCTGGATAAAGTAACGCCCTAGCAGATCTCTAAGCATGTCATCATCGGCGGAAACACGGGTCCAACGAGAAGGAACGCTTGAGTCAAGCCGGGAGTCCAGAATCTTGACAGACAGATGTGGTTTCGTAGAGTAAAGTGCCCTACTCATGCAAGGGAGAAAGCGAAACGATGGCGAGAATGTGACTTCTCGATTTAAATAATTGCTCGGTATGACTTGTATTTGTTTGGTGCCCAAGCGTGGAGATGTTGTGTCGTCCGGAGCCAGCAGCGGCATTGGAATATATGGTCGAGACGCGGAGCATGAGCCACTGGCCGGCCTCGAATGAGGTCCTTCTCGCAGCCCGAGAAGAAGATCACTTGCGTGGAGATGCTCCATGATTGTTTCGGCGTCCTCATGCTGTCGTATCCGCTGGAAAATGGCTAGTGCGTCCCTGTCCTCCCGGGACTGAAGGGCCTGGAAGACTTGCTGCAAGGCATCGTGGGATTTCAGAAGTCCGTGAAAGTCATTTTCCAGGTGTTGGTGTTTTCGTTTGAGCGCCGAGCCTCGCGTTTCAGACGGATTAGTCGTGTATGTACAAGGTCTTCCACGGGCTATACAAGACGAGCAAGTCGGCCGCCGAGCATCGCACTAGAGCGGTTAATCAATGCGCACACAGCAGGAGAGTGGGAGAGTGGGAGAAGAGTAGGAGAGTGGGAGAAGAGTAGGAGAGTGGGAGAAGAGTAGGAGAGTGGGAGAAGAGTAGGAGAGTGGGAGAAGAGTAGGAGAGTAGGAGAAGAGTAGGAGAGTAGGAGAAGAGTAGGAGAGTAGGAGAGTAGGAGAAGAGTAGGAGAGTAGGAGAAGAGTAGAAGAGTAGATTCGTTTGACGAGCAACCCGGTGGACGACATACCTTGACCTTGCGCTTTCGGCAGTATTCGCACGCCGCAACGACAACATCGCGTTTCCGATCCGCATTGGGTTCTGAGGACTCGGCCGACAGGAGAGGTTCATGTCGCGCGCGGGAGAGCAAAGGCCGCAATGGTGCTAAGCCCGACGAGTTCGAGCTCATGATGAGGTGAAGCTTTCCGCGACGCAATCATCCTTGTCGTTATGTGTGTAATGATTAATCTCACCTGCCTATATACGGTGCGGCCAGCGCTGATACCAGTCATCTGTCTGACTCTGTACTCTGTACGTATACATTGGGATGTGTTTTCATCTTCTGTTAACTTCATAAAGTTGGGGGGGTGCTGCAATACTGTCACGTGAGTGATTTGCCCCTTGCTTGGGTGCCCCATTGTTATCCGGTTTGTGGAAGGTGGAAGGTGATCACTGTGTCTGTGACACACAGGCTATGAACCTAGGTACATATGTACATATGTACTCCGTATGTACAGTATGTACTCCGTATGTACTCCGTAACCTGTATGACTATATGTGCTACTTCGTAGGTACATACCAATGTACATACATGATACGGAATTACGGATCTGCCAAGTTGCAGGTGACGCAGGACGTAACTACGGATGTATGTTAATGTACCTACTAGGGATGGAATTTGTAAGGAAAAAATAGATGTAAGAAAATACTTTATGTACATACTGAAACCCTGTAATAATTTTGATTACAACACCGAAAATGGCCCACTGTTTATAGTGGGTAGCCCTGGACGCGGTACCTAAAAGTCGGACCAATCATGTCCCCAA
>SRQH01000648.1:0-15466 GCA_018360345.1 Claviceps sp. LM84 group G4
GGTGTATGTGTGAAAGTGAGCAACACAATTTATATAACTGATTTTGTAGTGAGTTTGAACAAACATATGAGTATTGGAAACCAACAGGTCACACTTCGTACTTCAACAGCATTTACTGATTCTGTCAGGCCACCTTCCTTTCCGCAACTATGCGTCGCATTAGCGCGATATACCCCGGATGGTCCTCCCACAGCGTAGTCGGCACTCTGTCCTCATCGGCAAAAGAAAAGGGGGAGGAGTTCAGCGTAGGAATCTCTTGCATCGCGTTCAACAATCGTGAGCTTCACGTATTCCAATCAACGCTGTCTGGGACGGAATCTCCTCCGTAAACTACGTGTCTTCGCTGACGCTGAGTCTTGTCCATTTCTTTCCACTAAGGCCCGACTGAATAGTAATACGGCATCCAAGGCGCCAAAAAGTCTCCTCACAAGACGCGGAGCAAATCCGATGTGATGTCTCTGATTTCTTGTCAGCTGATGGAACTGTTACCGTGCCCCATGCTCAACCGTGATTACTATGCGTTGCGGAAAAAATAAAAAAGAATCAGCGAATGGCGATGGCTTGCTTTTGCAACTCGGGTGTTGCAAGTAAGGACACACAGCTTGAGTGCCTTGGCGATGAGACAGTCTGCCATATGACCATTCTCTCGGATAAGGACCCGACACAAATGGCACATTTGGGCAGTTGAACAGCGTGGTAAAGGGATATGATCAACGTTGCGACGCGAACGAGACGGCGAAACAGCAACCATTGTCTTTGCTTGGTGAACCGTGAGAGTCAAAACAGCGCGTTGGGCGAATCAGCTGCTGCATCCAGGTCGCCCAGCTCTCGACCGGGTTCATCGGCACGGTCTGATACTGCGGTGTCACAGCCTCGGCTTCCAATCTCGACGTCCAACGTCATCGCCAAAGCCTCGGAGCCGACGAAAAGAAGAGAGGCTACTGCACTATCTAGTATCTACACACGGCCGGCGTACGAGGGCCGTCATACAGCAAATGCAGCTGGACTGGTGACTTGCCGCCTCACTGGTACGAATGCAACTCTATTCAGCCAATGGTCTGGTATGGAGTGTTTGCGGAGATCAAGCCGAAGCCTGTCACAGGGCTTTCTTTGGACCTCATTGCCCAGAACTTTTCAATGGTTCTTGTCGTGATTACCATTGACAGCAAAGGAAGGTCGGCGATGGCTACCTACCTACGCCTCTGACTACATGCACAGAAAATCGGCAGAAACAAGGTTAGCGTGAGCAAGCTCGTGTCTCGTAGGTATGTACAAGGACAATTGTATCGGAAGCACCCGAGGCATCGGTTTCGCGTCTTGGGAGCCCAGCCGACATGGGGTACAGACCAAAGGACCCCCAATTTCCCAGTCCGGCTTCCTCACATGTTGTCTTTTAGACATCACCGATCAGCCATGTCTCAATACATAAAGGTAGTGAGTGTAGGTAGCTGATAAAGAACAAAAGGGCCGACACTACCATCGCGCGTCTAGTGCTTAGTTCCACCGTCACAGACAGTGGACCATGTATGACACGTCGAATGAGGCTCAACAAGCAGCAAAAAAAGGCAGGATATTGGAGAAATAACCTAGATGGAAGCAAGAAAACACGGCATCACTTCGTAGTATGAGTCGCCTGAAAAACGAGGTCCCATTTCGAGCAAACGTCCGAGATGGATTGGAAAGTTGCTGCACCGTGTACGTATACAGCCGGTAATAAGCGCATCACGAATCAACGAGTCTCAGTCTGACATGTACGAAGCTAATCAGGATTCGCGCGTCATAGTGACGCCACCTGGCGGCGTCGGAAGTCGGACGGGATCACGACTCCAGGTCTGGAAGGGTACCCTGTCAGCTAGGATCTTTCCGCTTTTGCATCGATGTAGAAGCTCGACCGGAATGTTTTGTGAGAGTTGATACCTATTGTGCTGCGTGCAGGCAGTGCAGCGTGAGGAGATGCTCGTAGCTCGGTCATCGGAACAAGGGAGTGGCGTTATTAACGGCAATTTCACGATATCTACGGAGTACTTGTTGCCCAAAATGCTGCTCACGTGTCTTTTGCACGACCGTACGGACGTATGTACCTACATAGAAGCCCTAGACATGCACCCAGGCCCAAGCCCCCAAGTTTCGTGCGAAGAAGATGAAATACCTATGCGCCATAGATGGAAACCCGGAGTACAGAGTCACAGACAGGTACAGTATGTACCTACGTACTCCGTACCTGTATGTATCGTATCGCCAATGGCCATGCAAAGATATCGGGACCACGTGTCGATGAACTCCGAGACTCGAGCAGCTGCTGGTGCACAAGACGGAAACTTACTTATCACCGATTCGGGCCTCCGGCTACCTAGCGGCCTAGTCCGTGCTTAAAAAATTAAGTTTGTGTGTACGTAGAGCCGTTTTTTAGGATGCCATCCTGACTTCCCAAGAAGCCCTCGATGCCGCTTCATTCTACCCCAGACAAACCCGACTAGCGCATCACCTTGTGAGGCTCACAAGTTGTGAGGCTTGTGCATGATCTGGTCCGGATGGGTTGTGTGGGGGCCGTTAATGCCCCGGGCCCCGGCAAGTGGGTGGGCCTGGCTTGAGGAACAAAGAAAAGGAAAAAAAAGGGAACAAAGGAAGAAAACGTGGGAAGAGCATTGTCTGGGGAAGTGAGTGGCAACTTGCAAGTGCATCATTGCATGTATGTACGCTCTCTTCATGCAGGTTGCTCCGGATGCAAGAGGTACGGGGTTTTGGTGCGGCGGACATGGGTGGTCTGTCCGCGACTCCGCGCGGCTGCATTTCACGATACACTCTATCACTGTACATAGAGGTACCTAATGTAGGTAGTTTGGGTACGCAGGTACGTTAATTTACTCTGTAGGTAGGTATGTATCAAGTATGCAATGCTCTTGATATAGAGCTTGAGTGCAAACATTGTCAAATGGGACACCGATTAAGATTTAAGAAGAATAATAGGTAGTTACGTTATTGGCACTCTATAACAGACCTATAGGTACCTAGGTATGTAAAACTGCCTACCAGAGCACATGCACTCATCGTTTCCAGATCAAGGTATAATACCACATCACGATACACAACAGCCGCAACTTGCCTCGCATTTCGATGCGTCATGTCCGATGCGTTGCACAACAGATTGCCTGGGGCGTGTGAGGATCAGGCGGGGCTCCACATATTTAGGAGGTACGATAGGTACCTCCTAGAGTCCTACCTACCTAGGTACCTACCTACCTACCTCCTGAACTCTGGATGGCAATGAGCCAAACCATTTCGTCGTCCTCTGCTCGCTTTCTACATGCCTCTTCTCTCTCTCCCCGCAGTCTGGATGGACGTTGGAACCTGAAGAGGCCTTGAGACAGCGTAGGTGCGTTGAGAAGAGGAATGCAAAGCCTGAGCGTTGAACAACCAACCAGCCGTCCAGCCCTGCAAAAACACTTGAGCAGACTTGAATATTGCATACGTACCTATCTCTAGATTCCAAATGAAAGCATCATATGAGGTTGTCATGAACTCCCACGCACGTATGTGGAACGTTCAGCCAGCGTCTTCGTGGAAATGGTAACTTTATTTAATGTGCAGAAGAACGCTGGTACTGGGTACCTAGCACGATTTTTGCACTTCGCTCTCATCGGCACGCGATTATGAAACTACACGTCAAAATACATAGCAGACCTACCTAGGTAGGTACATACATAATTATTCCTCACGAGAGCGACGGCTCCGAGTGCAGAGTTCATTCGGCTCCGGCACCATGGCGTTGTTCCACTGAACAGGTTACAGATGCCGCTGCAGACATGTGCTGTCGTACCAAACTGCAGTGCTTGGGATACCTACCAGGTACCTACAGGCTACAATGTACATACATTGTACATAGATATATACCTGTACCTAGGTAGGTAGGTACCTAACATGCCAGCCCCCCCGTGATCTTGTCCCCCGCATTGCTTGGGGCCGCACGACAGAAACACTGCATGCATGCAATGGTGCATTGTAGACGATTATCTAGGCGCTGTGGAATCTGTTTTCGGCGGCTGCATCGCCTAACACAACTTACAAGCCCGAAGCTGGCTTTGGCGACGACGCCACGTTGTGCTGAAGCCTGAGAGACTAGAGAGCCCCGGCATCCACTCTCACGAGGTTTATTGTGGTTGAATCGATGGCGGTGTTTCTTCCAAACCGACGTCGACGTTTTCGGACAGTTCGGAGAAAGCGGAGTAGAAGAAAGGAGAGCGGCAAAACGCAGATAGGTTTATTCGCACCGGGGCAAGGCGTGACAGCTAGGTACCTAGGTATACCTTATGTATGTATGACCTTGACGCAGTAACTCGGCTAATTCAGTTGGTGATGGGCCATGAATATTCAACTTCGTACAGGTGGCCCTTATCACGATGGGTTATACTGTAACTTGTGAGGATGATGGCCGGTATTAATAATTATAGGTAGGTACATACCTAGAGTTGAACGTACATGCCCGTTACCGTGCATGGACAACTGACTCCAGCCAGCCCAACTAGGTAGAGGCATCGAGCCACCATGGGCCTCAAGTTCCATGGAAGGTCGAGAACAATAACAGCCGCCGTTGGCGATCCCTGTCGGCATGGTTTGCTCGTTTGCCGCCCCAGGGTGCGTATTTACTATTTACTGTTCAATAATGTACCAGTACGGGGTAAGATGCATCTGTTCTCAAGGGTGCAGATCGTGACTATGTGCCTGTATCAGTGTATGTATATACGTATGATCATTGATACCGTAAAATGCAACAGCCTTTCTCACAGCCTGCTGCTCTGAGTGGTTTCAGCCAGATTCGGGGTTTGCAGCCATCGTGTCGCTCCCGCACCTCCCTTGAGGCTTGTACGCTTCTCGGTGTCCCATAGCATCGCGCCGATCAAATCTCTTTCTCCCGAGCGCTTGGCGATTTGCCTCTAAAGTTCTTTGCAAGCGCTTTCTACTCCGGAGCCGGGGGCTGATTCGTTGGGCTATAACAAGGCAGGACAGCCTCAAATTGCCTTTCACGCATGTGCAATATGAAGCTGTCATATCACGTAGGCATGTATGCATTCCGTATTTGCCAATCCCTGACAGGCTGCCGTTGTATATTATGCTGGCTCAGGGCTGCTAAGAGCCCAAGCCCGAGGACAGGGGCTCGGTGTCGCGACTCCAACGTCGCATCATGTATGGTTTTGGGCAATTGTTCTTCATGAATCATCTGAGCGACCGCAGATTCCGTCACCTGTAACTAAAATAAGCCTATGGTTTGTTGTCATCCGTCAGCCCTGACTGGTATTTGTCGCGAGACACGGAAAAAAAAAAGGAGGAGCTTTTGCAGGCCCAAAGTCCGATGATCGATCCGTACCTGCTACCTTATAAGCCCAAGCGGATACAGATGATAAGAGGCGGAGTTCCGACCGTATTGTTGCTCTAGAAAGCAATACAAGTGATGTAGCAATGCAGTAATACCAGCGTAATGCAAGGCAAAAAAGTGGCAAAGCAGCTTAGCAGAGAGACCCTTTGGCTTTTCCTTGGCTTCTTGGCGTCCCTGTGGATTGATGTTGCCTTGGGCCGCTTTCTCAGAAAGTCCGACAAACGTCATGGAATCGAGAGGACACTGGACAGGGGCAAGTCGCGTTTGCATCGAACCACGGTACCCGTCTTGTGTTGCAGTTTTGCTGCAGGCGCCGCCGTTCTCCATCACCAACCCGTGGATAATGGAGAAGCATGTGAGATTCTCCCCTAGATCCCTGAATCCTTTGATGCCTTCCTTGATCACAGGCCTGAGCCGGAAGCAAACTGTACCTACTGTGCGGCTGAAGGAAACAATAAAAGAGACACAAACATTTAACAGAGGGACAAGTGATTCAATTATTCATCAACAACAAGGCTTGCTTACGCTTATGTCTGTTGCGGCTGTTCTGTATTCAATCATCTCCCTCCAATTTCCAAATGTCTTTCTTGGAACCTGGAATCCATTTGGCGGCAACATGTGCCGAGCATTCCCGAGGGTGGGACAAGGCGAAGCCGTGGCGCATCGATCATTGATGCGATATATACCTATGTATCATCTCACTGTCGCAGCGACGCAGGCTCGTGCCAAATCGCATCAACGCCACTCCATGGATGGTGATCATTGATGATGAAGTCAATTTTATCGTACCGTAACACGGTTGACGTTATAGTCTATTCTGGGTGCGGTTAGAGTTTGCTAAATTTTACCGCCTGGCCTGGCAACGGCGCTCTAGGTATACCTATAGGCAGGTAGGCTATACGATGGACTCGCGCCCGACTTATTGATGGGAGGCCTGGGCAAGTTAGGTATTGCTTGTGTGATGAAAAGCCCTGATTATAAAAACTCGCACTTTCGTTCCGCGGCGCAAAGAACGTTGACTGTCCAGTGTCAACGAGATAAAGTAAGCCGCTAAGTTTAGCCCTTGCCGCTAGCTCGTGCTCGAACCCGATAAACCCCCCGCCCTTTTGCCCGATGGGTGACTAGGTACCTTAGGTAGGTACCTAGGTTAGGTACCTAGGTACCTAGGTAGGTTAGGTACCTTAGGTAGCTATTAGCAGTGAGCACCCGACGTCTGGTTCAGGCCGTTGCTAAGAATAAAGAAAGAACATGAATTATGAGTCGACGGTCGCCGCAGGAAAAACGATGTCACTCGACGCACTGCGACATTGCATGAACTGTCAGGCACGGGCGGGAGTGGAAAAGAACACCATGTTGCTCCGAGGCGAGGCCACAAAATTCCAGAGCTTGCTTCCAAGTTCCGACGTTGGATGGCTGTAATGTTGCAATGCTGCAATGCTGCAATGTGCTGCATGCAGTGTGGATCTTTACGGGACTCCTCGGTTCCGGTTCGCAGAAACGAGATTGTTAAAGCAAGATTGTTAACTGTAGAATGTCGCATCTTGGGCTGGCGGCGGAGTGTTCTCCATGTCCTCCATCAAGTCACCAGCTTGCCTTGTTGCTTGCTTCTCACGAGTCACGAGTCACGAGTCAAAATAGGCAGGCCAAAGACGATGCCAGTTGCTTTTCCACGTCTAGGTATCCATGTGAAACTCAAGCTTCTTGATGCATCTCCAGAACAAACACAAAAGAGGCGTCTAATCTGAGAAAATGGCTGGCTGGGCTTTTGCTTATTTTCTCGAACTGATCGAGGTTCAGCCCTTGGGTACCGATGTTGCGAGATGGCCGCCTGCTACGGTTACCCGATGGCTTCCTCAGGCGCGAGTTGCTTTGACTGGCATGTACTCCGTATGTGGCGCAAATAGATCGTACATTGTACCTACATGACATGTGCGGAGCGCGGAGTGCACGTCTCCCGCTTCCCATTATGTGTACCTGCGAAGTTCGAACACATCGATACGGTACATAACATGCAAAGACCTACCTCCTAACATGTACATACTCGGTATGGGTCTACCTACCTCCTACCTCTTACGGAGTATGTCTTTCTCCCAACCCCTGTACCAACCGCTTGTCTCGTCTGACTGATGAACTTGGCCCGTGACGTGACGGCCATTGAAATTGTCGGACAACGGAAATCGGACATGGAATTGGCATTGAACAAATATGTATCGGCTACTGTGTTGAACTCGGCCGTCGGCTTTGATTCGAGAACAGGCCCACAGAAAGCCCGTCGAACGGAGTTCGCAGCTAAAACTGCTTTAGCCCGCCGGACGTTGCGCTGCCAAGAAGGTTGGCATGGCATGGAAGCACGGGCTATACGTATTCATTGTTGTAGTCTGTACTCCGTAGGTAGGTTAGGTAGGTAGTAGGTACTGTACCTATTTGAAGCACGCGTGGATCGAGGGCTTTTTGCGCCGTGCGAGTTTAGTGCAGTAATAGTCATGCAGTCACTGTAAACTGTATCTCCGCACAGTTGTTGCAACGACGGCGCGCGCATTCAACGGCTTCACGGCTACCGCATTACTTCTTAGTGAATTTTGAAATATGCCTACCTACCTACCTATCGTTGGGTCGGACTTCCCCAGAGAGAAGTTGATAGAAGCGAAGCAGTTCCGCGTGCCTCAATTCGCCGACTGCCTATTCCCTGCTTCCTTGGCCGCAGCCTGCTCCTGACCCCTTGCTCCTTCCTTGCTCCCCTCACCTCTCTCGCCGCGCCACCGCACCCCACCCCATCCCATGCACACGCCCCCTCCCCCGTGCCCTTCTTTTTAGCTCCCCAGACCGCGCCATCTGGACCAACCACGCGTCGTCATCCGCCTCCCTTGCTCGGCCACCCGACGGCAGCATCTCGAGCTTCGATGCAGAGCTTCATTCTCGTTGGCTATTCGTCTTTGTTCAGGTGCTCGATTCTTGGATAAGGGCACTTCTCGCGGGCGTCTGTGCTGCGACGGGATGCAAAAAGGCAAAAGGCAACGAGCAAGTAAACGCCATCTCCGCCCCGTCCCTCCCTCAATCCCTTTCCTTGGTTGGCTTGGATCGTCGGCCACACACCCCTCTCTCCACCTACCTACCTAGGTACTTCACCCCCCTATTCCCCTCCAGCCCCGGCTTGGCCTTCAAGCCCATCTTGCAGCCGTTCCCCTCGCCTTTCTGCCCCTACCCCTCGTCCTGCATCTTTCTCCATCCCTATCCGCCTCCACCACCTCCCAAGTCCGCATCTTGTTGCTTTGTCGTCGAGTTGTTGGTGTTGGATACGACAGAACATAGGAGGTACGGCTGCCACATCTGGGACAATCCATCTCCCGTTGGCCGCTTCTCCATACACTGCTCCCGGCCTATTGCCGCGAGCTTTGGCTGCGTTCTCGACGTCTCTAATACCAGGCGACCCCAGTGCTTCGCTCGCATCCCCCTCCTCCTCCTCCTCCTCCACCTCCACCTCCACCTCCACCTCCACCACCCGCTTGCAGCAACACCACCACCACTGCTGCTGCCACCACCACCACCACCACCTTCTCTCCTCCTCCAAGGTCTCGCGCGCGTCCACTCTCGGCCAAGGCCCCAGTGATCACTCGCACTTCCTCTCTGCATTCGAGCCTCTGTTCGCGCTGCGCCTCAACCGCTTCTGCCAAATCCATATCTCGCCGTGCGCCTCGGCCACTTGCTTTGGGCCTCGACTCCACACGTCCACACGTCGCGCGCTCGTCGCCTCGTCTGATCCGCAACACGTTGTAGCCAGACGTCGTCGCTTTGGACCTCGTGTCCGTTGCGCATCCCGTGGCTTTCGTCTCCCTTGTCGCATTCGCGCCTTGCCGCGCCTGCGCCAGCGCGCTTATCAACAGGTAAATCAAGAAGTGCCCGTCTCTCTGCTGCCATCTTCGTCTGTTACTGCCATGTTGGTCCTTGTTGCTGCTCTTTGTTTCTGTTTCTGTTGCATCTGTTGCATCCATGTTGCTCTATTCAAATGCTTTCTTCTGCCGCTGTCTCGTCATCGTCGTCGTCGTCGTCATCATCATCGTCATCACGCGTGCTTGCGGGGCTCTTTTTCTGCCCGCTACCCGCTGCGCGTTACGCCTGGCCGAGTGCTCGTATCTGCCTGCAGGTCGTCATTTCCTCATCCGCCACTCGCGGCACTACACTACCTATCTGGAGCGGCTGCGTCTATTGCTGCCGCCGCTGTCCCGAGCTTGGCTTGATCTTGGCCTCGGGTCTTGGCCTTGGACTTAGCCGCATCGATCCGCCTGCATCTGTTGGCGGCCCCCTCCAACGCGCGCGCAAACCTCTCGTTAGTGAGGATCCCCCTGCGCCACCAACACGCCTGTCACCGTCGCGGCCAGCGTTGTGCTACCTCGTTTCCCCGGGCTTGTTGCATGTTGCGCGCCTGCGCCTGTGCACAGCGTTTTGTCGGGCTTTGTTGCGCCGCTTTCGTGCTTTGCGGGTACATAGCTCCCTTCCTCCGCTTCTGCCCGCTTATTACCGCATACCGCCTTCCGCCTTTCGCCTCCCGCTTTTCCATCTGCCAAGTAGCCGCCCCACGGCACACGACCGCCTTCTCGTTCTGCACGCGCGCCGGGCCGGTTCATGCCTGAGCTTCTATACCTTACTCACGAAACGTCGTCGACGCTCGCAAACTTCTGCGGTGACCTTTTTCATTCGAAATGTATGCTGGAAAGTCCAACAACGCGGACAGTGCAACGATCGATCCCGCCGCTCTCAGTTCTCCAGGTGAGCTTTTGCTCCATCCGTTACTCGCGAAAGCCGTCCGAAGCCACCGTGGAAAGACACTGCACCGTCTGCGCGTCTGTCTCCTCGAAAGGCCTGATCTGTCGCGAAAACTCGACTTCGCGTTTGACTCGTCAACGGTGGCTTGCCGTCCGATCTGGCGCAAACGCGCTTTCAAAGTTTGCGTTGATCGCGTTGTTGACCCTGGATTTCATGACAGCCGTATCCAATTCGACGCTTCGCGGTCTGAAGCGGAGTCGACCCTCGGACTCCCCGACTACTCTGCAGCCCCGTGATGACGGTATGTCGTGGCAGGTGTCACGTAACTTGACTTCTCTTTCTCGCCTTGCGTTACCACGCGCAGTGCGACTATGCGCCACTGGATGGTCCCGGAAGCGCCAGCGCGACTTTTGACTTCCATACTGCCGGACTGTGTGACCCAGCAGATGATCCTGATAGCCGACGCAGATGGGATGACGAGACGGACGTGTCGAAATTTTGATTGAGAGTTGTGTTTCCTGGTGGCTTTTTCTTTTCTTTTCTTTCCTTCTCTTGTTGACGAAAAAATTGATGCGCTCTTTGTGAGCTCGACGAGTACATCCAGATGCTGACATTCTTGCTTTTCTTTTTTGCTACTCATGACAGCCATTTCTCCGCCTCGACTCAAACGAATAAGGCCAATGAAGCCATCCGAAAGTCCTGTACAGCCGCTCGCGGCCGCGCCGCCAGCGGCCGGTGCGGACCAGGCTGCAGCACCGCCCAAGACTCCCCAGTCGAAAAGCACTACGCTACCGAGCCAGACGACCCCTGCCACATATGGCCCAGCCCAAACGGCTGCCGCTGCACCTCCCAAAACGACGCCGACGAAATCTACTATCAAAGCCTTACCGACAGTCAGAGATCATACCACGGACCAACTAAATGCGGCCGGAGACGAATATCTGCCTAGGGAAATGGACGAATTTGGTGAGAAGAAGGTCATGGCTAACGGCCAGCTGCTTGGGAATCGCACATATCGATGCCGAACCTTTCTCGTCCCCAATAGAAGTGACAAGCTCTTCATGCTTGCCACCGAATGCGCCAGAGTACTGGGCTACCGTGATTCTTATCTATTGTTCAACAAGAACCGATCACTCTTCAAGATCATTGCCAGCCAGGCCGAAAAGGATGACCTCGTACAGCAGGAAATCCTGCCATTTTCGTATCGCTCGAGACAGATTGCCATTGTGACGGCTCGATCCATGTTTCGGCAGTTTGGCAGCCGCGTGATTGAGAATGGTCGCAGAGTCAGGGACGATTACTGGGAAACCAAGGCCAGGAAACAAGGCTTTACCGAAGCAGACCCGGCCGGCGAAAAGAGACCAGGCGGAGCCAAAGCTCGCGAGGCTGCCGAGGCGCAGAACAGTCTCCTGATGAGCGGGCCTCACACGGAAATTGTGTACAATAACACTCCTGGACCCTATCCTGGTGCTCCACCAACACATCTAGTCCAACAAGGTATGATGGGAGCGCCACCCGTGAACATTTCAAGAACACCCGGATTAACTGTCGGGGCAGAGTTAGGCGACACTCGCCCAAGGGATTTCAGCGGCATAGTGAAAGGCGGCCCTCGCCAGGAAATTTCTGGTCCCGCCTATCAAGATCAGACGAGGCCATCGCCATTGGGCGAAATTCACTCTCAGGCTCACCATGCAGCAGACTTCAATAGATCTGTCAACCAACAGCGCGATATGAGGGGCGACTATCTGCACGGGATCTGGCGTCGTCCCCACGAACAGCCAGCCTCATCGTCGTTGAATCCTGCGGTAGGATCCGCAGATACAGCGGCCGCGACGACCAGGCCATCGAGCTCACCACATACCACTGCTGCCGGCGCATCGCAGCAGCCAGTAGTGTCCTCTCACAGTCCGCAGATGATGATGACGGCGCCTCCTTACTCACAGTCTATCCACGCTCAAAACACTCTTGGTCAGTAACTGCCTGCCCCAATATTTCTCTATTCCCCTTTGCTTTTTCTTGTTTTTTTTTTTTTTTTTTTTTTTTTTTTTTTCGCTCTTCTCGTAATGAATATGCCCGCCCTACTTGATCGCCATGATCAATTTTTTGGTGGTTTATATCCTGCAACTCTGCCATGGGATGCAGCACACGAAATGAATGACAACTAAATGGCACAATCATAGGCTCGACTAGTGGAGGCATGAGTCAAGGTGCACCAGGCGGATATAGCTATCAGCCAAACCAGGCTATATGGTCACAGAGTAGTCAGGCTCCTCACCACGGCTACGGTGGATATACCACGCAGTCTCAGGGCCACCACCCTTCACAATCCCCAGCTCCCCATCTGCGGCAATCCAGCACGGGTCATATCCAACCAAACATGCCCTTTCCAGGTATGGGCAGCATGCAATATGGCTCCGGCCAGGGCATGTATCCTGCAGACCAGACACCTCGGCAGTATCTGCCTCAAGGGGCTCCTGGAGGACCACAGACATCACAGCAGTGGTCTGGCCAGCACTCGCCACCTCAGTGGTGGACACAGCCCCAACAGCCGCAGTAAATCCCCAGCTCCTCTTTCGTTCTTTTGTTGTCTCCTGGCGTCTTGGAGCTTTTTCGACGATGTGTCTTGCTCACAGGTGAGGAGGGCGGGGACCCGACGGTTGACACTGGTGGATGTTGCTTGTATTAGCCTGATAATTTTATTTTCTTCATGTGGCCACCGTCGTCACAATATCCCAGGATACCCAAGATTACAGACCGGCTGTGGAGGCTATGTGCTTTGGACATCTGAGCCTTTTGAAACGGTGTATAGCATTCTGACCGGGACTGGATAGAGGAGTTGGGCGGCAGGTTCAAGTTGTCATTGTTTTTTTTTTTTTTGGTTTTTTTTTTTCTTCTCTTACTTTTTGGATCACTACTTGAGGAGGGGATACGTTTTCGTCACTTGACTGGTTTTCATCTCTGCGTCTTCTATTGAATCATGATGGTCTGCGGGGTATATATATATATATATATATATATGCTCCATGACGCTGCTTCTTACTTAACAACTCAACGTTTTTCCACGACGAGGTTTTTATTATACATTTGCTGTCCCCGCATTCAAGGTGATTCTGGCTTCCGGATTTGTGCCTGGATGCTCTCTCATTGTGCGTGCATACAGTGTGTAGAATGGAGGAGGGATGACACGCGTGTCGGTTGGGCGGCCGTTCGAGCGCCCTGCTACATGCATGATCATGACGTGACTCTCCTTGTCGGGCAGCGTTGCGTGAGTCGCACATTGAGTATGTGAGACGAAGTCTTCACGGATGCAGAGCCACGTAGTATTATATTCGGTCTCTTATCCTCGGTTTAGAACACGGTATGTATATACAACACCTACGCGAATGATTTCCTTGATTCCCTGAATACACGACACCATGGACACGAGGCTCTGCGCATACACAGAAGTCATCAAAGTAGATATACGTAGCTAGCCGCAACGCCTTATCCTGGTTACACTGCTAGACCCCCCCCCCCGGGGGCCTTGTACCTGTTTCAGCTGTAGATACTTCGGATGTCAATTGTCAATCAGTACCATGCACTAGACAGCACTCAGGAGGTATATAGGTATGTAAGCCATCAACCAGCCAGGCCACAGTGCCAGTAGTGCACACAGGTGACAAGTTACAACAGACAAGCCGGTAGTCTCCCCCTCCCCTGATACATACACGGACGGGATACGAACCGTAATACTCACGACACTCATGGCCCAAGTCAATACTCATCATCGTATTTTCTCCAATTCAAACCAAACAATGAAAAAAAAAAAAAACCCGCAGCAGCGTTCTCTACATGCTTTCCTACCCGCCCACCTGCGCCTCTAGTCACTCTCATCCCCCTCCAACGCCTCATCCCTCTCCTCCAAAACCAAAGCCCCCTCTTCCACCACATCCTGCATCTCATCCACCGGAGCCCCCGTATCCTCCACCTCTTCTTCCTCTTCCTCTTCCTCTTCCTCTTCCTCTTCCACTTCCTCTTCCTCTTCCTCCTCCTCCTCCTCCTCCTCCTCCTCCCCCTCCAGCTCCTCTTCCCCTTCTTCATCCTGCTCTTCCGGCTGTTCCCCCTCCGCATCATGGTCCTCTTCATTTTCCTGCCCCCCATACCGCTCGTTTTCCGTGTGGTCGGCATCTACATCTCCCTCGGTCTGGCCTTCCATGCGGGCTTTTTTACTCCGTGGGCCGGCATCCCTGTCGGAGGGGGTGGGGGGGTTCGTTGTAGAGGTGTCGCCGTCGGGGGGGTTGCTGTTGCTGTTGCTGTTGCTGTTGCTGTTGGGATCGGGGTCGAGTTTAGAGGATTTGGTGCGGCGGCGGTAGTCGGTGCGTTTGTCGGATCGGATTTGGTGGTATTCTTTTTTTTTTTTGGAAAATTAGGGGTAAGTACTTTTGTTTCAACTTGTATACATTTGTGTGTGTGTGTGTGTGCGTGTGGTGTATTAATCGAGGGTGTTTTTTCTTCTCTGCGTGTCTTTGAAATGATTTGGGGGGGGGGAGGTTGGTGGCATGTGTGTAGATTGGAATCAGGGACGGCGCAGGAACGAAAGGGCAAACGGTGGAATGGAGGACGGAAGGAAAGGAAAGAAAAAACGTCAAACGAACTGGCAAATTCAGCCTCAAGAGGCTCTTTGAAAAAAGAGAATTGTATGTCGTCGAGGGCTTGGAACACGTCTGCGGGTAATATAGTCTTTTTGTTGGCGTTGATGGTACGTTCATTCGCACTGTTTTTTTTTTTTTGTTTTGGAGGGGGAGCGGGCATTACAAGTTAGTCACTGGGGTGCTTTCTTCTTGAACGGCTGAGACACCATAAGTTGAGGATGGCATATAAAGAGGGGGAGAACGAACTGCGCAGCAAGGTAATTGATAAACACCGTTGCGCTCTTGCTCATAGCCAGAGCCGCAGTAGCCTGTATCTGCGCATTCGGAGGCAACACGCCCTTGGCGAGTCTCGTGATGATGGATTTGGGCAGCGCGAGGTCCTATGTTCGGTATAGAAACGTGAGAAAAGGCGCTCTTCGGGATGTTTGACTTGTTGAGGATGTCTGAGCATGGTCATCCCGCGAGACGTCTTCCATTTCTCTCCTCACACATCTCGGTCTCTCCTGACACACACACACACACATGTAAATATATATATTCATATACACACATACATATACAAGTACACATACACGTATATATATCCATCCGTGCGTGTATATCCACATATATATGTAAGTGTATACATAAACACATACATCTACATGCGTGCCTCTCTCATCACCCCAGCCCTCCTCGGCACCACCCTCGCCTCCAACCTCCC
>SRQH01000649.1:0-15453 GCA_018360345.1 Claviceps sp. LM84 group G4
CCCTGAACACCTCTACACGTCGACAAAAGAAATCATAGCACGGTCTTGGCCACTCGAGTCGCTTCGTCTCGCTATGTGGAATCTGTTCACGCTTTATAGTTCCCGGAGTTTCGCGGCAAGGCGATCATCGTTCCGCTCAAACTACGCCTTGTCATGTTCTCGGTCCATCCGGGGACACCGTAACCAACCCCAATAAGCTGTGTGACAGCGTTGTCTCGACTGCGCCTTCTCGAGAGCGGATCTCTCGTCGCAAAGGTCGCAGGAGGTGGGCCAGGTCTGGTTGACGTTCTCGCAGGAGTCGCAAGTTGTTGCATAGGGCCGGCTAATGGCGATGACTGTGCTTGTTGCTTGTTGACTTGGGAGCTGGGCCTGGAGTTTGTCAATGTTGTCTCAAGCATCAGATTATCGCAGGCGTTTTTGTGTTGGTCATACAGCGCCTGGATATGTCGTATATATGCGGCCTTGAGTGCGACATGATCATATTGACGTTGCAGGCATTGTCCGCAAGGATTTTGGTAAGCTAAGGTACAACGGATGCGCTCAAGTCTCATCTTCCAGTGTCCACAGCATGTATGATGCGCCTTGGATGACGAGGCTGTTGTTGCCTGTGGTTAGCTTTTTAAGGCGCATTTATCGAAGTGTCGCTCACTGCTGTGTCATAAAGAGTCAAGGCTTACTAAAAAGGGGGGCAAAGATGGGAGAATACTCGGCTCACAAAATGTGTCTGTTCTGACGGCCAGCCCATGACTTCAAGGATCCCTCATCTCGTGTCGTTGTTGATAGGCTGTGGTGGTCTTCATGAGGATGGTGAATCTGGTTCTCGAAGTTTCCAAGTTGCACCAAATCGCAAAGACGGGCTGCATGGCGATCCGAGATTTAATCGAATGGGCGCAGCTCTGGCGACTCTGGCCACTCTGATGTGCGGTAAAGTAAATAGGTACCCCTATGTAGGTACCCTGCGACGATTGGCGCAGTTCCTCTGACGCCTTGGGGCGGAATATTTCGTTAATTGGAGTCCTTTCGTCGTTCTCCCTGGAGAGCCTGATTCAAAAAGAGGCGAAGTGATAGGTTTCGGTCATCGTGACCGTATTGATATACACATCATTCCGACTATGCTCAATGATAACCCAACCTTTATGCACGATACGGCGCCCCGTTTTCACAGCGAAATACATACCTCGAAGAGCTTTGGGTACCTGTCATTCTGGACTGGCTGCCTTATAGGTCTGGCTTTGATCCCTACGAGAATTCTGATCTTGCCATAACACCTTGATGGGCCTCATTCAGGCAAGGGATACATACCATAAGAGACAATGTGGTAAGTCATCAAACATTGCTTCCGGAGAAAACCTGAATCTTATTGCAATCGCATTGCGATAGTATCGCCACGCTAACACAATTACCTGTTGTGCTCCGTACCACGTTTGGTGCAAATCGCGAACACGGGTTACGGGACACGTCTTATTAATAAGGACTCCCATTTTTTTTTTTCTGTGTTCGACTCGGCAGCACACCTTCCCATGTCGTCCCATGTCGTCCCATTCTTGCGTCGGCCAGGCTTAATCAATCTACTCTACTGCTGAAGAAACCGGCTTCTGCGCGTACCAAAAATAGTAATTGAAATAACGGTGCACATTGGGATCTTCTAGCCCTTTTCGGGCCATGGCAATGATTACCTGGGCTTCTGCTTCCGAAATACCCAGTGCTTGAAAAGGACGCCCTGCCAATAGGGACAGACCCTCCCCGACCGCCGTTCTTTGGTCTGCGCCAACAAGCCGCATGGTTTTATCCTTGGCCCATGGCCCAATGGGCGACTTGAAAATTTGACAATGAATGTTCTCAAAACCAGCATCTTGCAAGTAGCTCTCGAGGTTCGGTGGCAAATTCGCCTGGAGGCCAAACTTTTCGTAAGTCCTTCCGACCGTTTCATACAAGTATTTGACCGGGTCGTCGTCGGGCATGGTCTCGTCATCACACATCGGTAATGTTTGGTACTCTTGTAACTCGATCCAGCCCCCAGGACGAAGGCTCCTGTTCAAACCGCCCAAAGAAGAAGAAGATTGTCAGCTTAGCTTACGCCTCTCTGTCTTCATCTAGTAAGGTGGATGATGTTACGCCAATGTACGCACTCGAATGCATGCCCAAGGATTTTAGATGTGTCCTTCAGCAGGACGATCGTGTGCCGAAAATGGGCAAGATCGACATCTCTCTCAATCCAATCCAGCTCACAATCGTCAACTATGAATGAGACATTGGGAGGAACCCATTTCGGCTGTATTGCCGTAATGTCTATACCACGGACTTTGGCGCTAGGGTATCTGTCGCCAACTATAAGCGAGCGTGTTAGTCAGCAAGCAGCTTTTAATAATCATGTTAAATCAAAGTAAAAGCATATGCTTTGATATGAAAGTATGGCCTCAAGGCGAATTTGTCACCGAGCCTCGAGAGGTACTTCCGCCCCGGGTATGCTAGGAGAATGCGAGGAGGGTGACTATTCATGGGTGATTATTCATGATTCATAAACCTGGCACCCACCTTCTATTGCCCAGATACCTTCTCCATCCTGTCAGTAAGTGCACTGATGCGAAAGGATATTAGGAATAGAATACCACCAGCCAGGCTCGCTGCTCACCAGTGCCCGTGCCAATATCTAATATCTTCTGCGGATGGTTCCCGATGGGAGACAAGAACAGCTTGTTTTCCGTTAGAGCCATCAACATGGCGTGTTTCATGTGCTCTCTGTTCTGTTCCATTTCGTCATTTGGGATCGGGTATCGGCCGTCACCAAATGATGAGTAGCGGCGACCGCCTTCATACGTATAGGCAGACAAGATACTCGATGACAGGCTGGCCGTGGAATTGTCGTCCTCTAATTCACTGGAAAGATCGAAGTCGTCGTCCGCTCGGCTGCCGACTTCGATAGAAGGTGCCTCAATGGCATGCACAATCGTAGCAGCAGGGAATCCCTTCGAACCCCCTTCCTCGCGACTTTCGGACTCGTCAAGCGCACCGACTTCAGTGCTATTCGCAGCTGCATCGCGGTTGTCCGAGGGGCCTGGGGGACCCGAAGCCATTTTCAATGGCGGCTTGGGTGTCGAGCAAATACGAGACTTTCACCAGACGGATTGAGTTGAACGATCTGCCGGAGACTGGCGGCAGGTAGCAGATATCAAGTAGCAGATAGGACATGAAGCTATTACCACCTGGCCCCTAAGTTAATCACGTTGTATGAGTGTGGTCACTGTGGTAACTTGTAAGTCGACGGCCTGGCGTGCGCTTTTATGCATGTGGACTGAACTGGTTTTTTTTCCCGCAAGCTGCGAGGTCCCGAAGGTCGGCTCTTCCGGTCTCTTACCTCTTGATGGGCGGCGATTAATCCTGAACTATTACTTGTCTCAATCGCATTCCTTGGCCTGCAGTAAGCAGGAGGCGGTGCTTCGTCATGACTTCATTCACGGGCATTGCTGAGCAGCATCACAACGGCGGGTTTGCTGCACGATGGCTCGGTCGACGAGCTGATGATGCTGGCGACGTTAGCTGGTGACGTCCGATGACGCTAAGCGAAGCTGAATTACGCTTGGCGGCGCTCGACGAGGCTTGCTGAGCTCTTGATGCTGTTGTAACAAGGTTGTGCGGCTGCTTACAGCTTTGGCGATGAAAAAGTGGGAGGTCACAGGTGGCTTGCTGGTCCTCATCATGTCATGTGCTTAGGTACGGAGAGGAGGTACCTAATGTACATTGTAGGAGGTATGTACTCCGTATGTACATGTAATTGTTAGGCAAAACTGAAGAAATCGTGCGGCGACGCGTAGCGGAGGCGCACATTTCGTGTTTGCCTCTTTATGCTCGAGTTTTCAGTTCACATATGACTCATGAGGGTATGGTGTGGAGCCTTCCTGCCTACTCCTCTTCCCATTGGTCGGTATCTACGTTTTTTCACGCATCAGGTGACCAGGACCTACTTTTTCACGCATTTCACTTTTGCCTATTCTTGGCGCGCAGTGGCACAGCTTCGCGTCACGGCATTTTTGAAATAACAGTGCACATTGGGATCTTCTAGCCCTTTCCGGGCCATAGCAATGGTGTCCTCGATTTCTGCCTCCGAAATTCTCAATGCTTGAAACGGACGCGCGACAACAACGGCATAACTCCCCTGACTGACAATTTTTGGTATATACCGATAACGCGCATCGCATTGTCCTTGGCCCACGGCCCGATGGGCACCTTCATGATTTGGCAATGAATATTTTCGAATCCAGCTCCACGCAAGTACGGCTCGAGCTTCGGCGGCAACGTCACTCTCAGGCCAAACCTTTCGAATGACCTTTCAATTTTTTCGTACAAGACTTTGACCGGGTCCTCGTCCGGCATCGTTCCTTCATCGCACAGCACTGTCGGTAGGAACTCTTGGAAAACAAAGAAGAATCAAGATGTCAGCTCAGCGTTCATCTATTTTCTTTCAGTGAGATGGGAGATGCCACGACATCGTACATACCTACTCGAAAGCATGCCCAGGAACTTGAGATGTATACTTCAATATGACGATCCTGAATCGAAAATGGGCAAGATCGACATCTCTCTCAATCCAATCCAGCTCACAATCGTCAACTATGAATGAGACATTGGGAGGAACCCATTTTGGCTGTATCGGCGCGATGTCTATGCCTCGGACTTTGGTGCTAGGGTATCTGTCACCCACTACGAGCGAACGGGCCAGTCAGTAAGCTTATTCATGAACGCGGAGATGCTCGACGAAGTCTATGCCCTACGTATCTAAGGAGGTATTGTACAAGTTTTATGGATCCCTTTTCTCCTGTGTCTGGACGTTCCCCCAACACCTGAACTGTAACGAGATAATCATGCCAGCCTTCAGCACGCCAATCGAGGCCGACTCAAGCGTCTCGCCAAGCTGAGACGACATGAAAATGCTAGGTATGCCTGAGCCCAATCGACATCCGGCGCCTTGAGATTTTACATGGCTAGTGACGGGTTCATCAGAGCTTGGTGTCGTGAAAAAAAGAGCTCCGGTACCTCGAGCGTTTGCGTTCTTAGTAATTGGTCCATCAGAGCGTCGTCCAGGGAAACAAAGACATCCGGCACCTCGAGCATTTCTTTGCTTTTTGACGGGTCTAGGGCTCTTTTAGCTTCTTGCAGAGACTCTTGAACCGCGACCCGCCCTCTTTGCAATACTTCAGCATCATATTTCTGCAAGGCTGTCGCAGGCAGCTCCATCCCGTTCTCCACCCGGAATATCGTTGCGACATAATTTTCGGCGTCCATGACAGCGTGTTGCCAACCTTGGCCTCCATCTTGTGAGAAAACGTTAGCTCAGATGCTCAGAACCATGAGCCCTTATAGCATAGAGCCAAGTATAGAACTGTCAGGAGGAGCTGGAAAGTGTGCGCATACAGTGAAGCATCAAATGGGCAGCATCGCCGGCTAGTGTGACTCGACCTCCGAAGTTGTTCCACCGCTGGGGCATCCAGTAATACATCTCGTTGATGTGAACTCTACTGCCTGCCGGTGTCCAATCGATAGCAGACTGGAACACATCACGCAGCGGAGGTGTGCAATCCTTGATGTATTCAAGAGCATTTCTTCCACCGAGGTTCACCCATACGCCCCGACATACCTTGGTCCAGAACGTGGTCCAGAACGTGGTCCAGGTGGACAAGTCTTGTGGATCATCGACCGACATGACTATGTATCCGCATGGAAGTGTATGAGAAAGATGAGCTTGACCATGTTCACTTCATCTGGGAAGTGGTTGGGGAGAGGGTCGAGAGGGAAGGAGAAGGGGATGAAGACCTACCACCGACTGTGCCGACTACCTTCATTCCCATCATGATGGATGCCACAGGACCAGCCTTCAAGATTGCCTCAGTTTTGCTGGCGTCAGAATATTTGGTGATGCCCATCGCAAGGAGATATCCCGACGGGCATAAACGGGGTATTTTGGATCCCATGAGCAACTGTCGTATTCTGGACAACCAGCCATCTGCGCCAAGAATATAATCGGCGTCGAACACTCCACCGTTTTTAAAGGACAAGCGTACGCCATCCGGCACAGATTCGAAACCATCCACAGTCTTGTCCCATCTGACGTCCAATTCTTGAACCAGTATTCGACGGAGTCCCTGACGACTCACTAGTCGAACCTCAGATGCTGGCTTTCGAAAGAGCAAACCCCCTGTCAGGCCATTGTAAACCGGTATATCCTTCAAAATTTCGGTATGATGTACGCAGGTGTTGCAGACGACGTCTTGGAATGCCTCCAGGATGTTGGCGGGAACTAGTCTTCGCCGCTTCGGAGAGCATCTATATCCCAGGGGATCATCATCGTCCAGTCGCGATGTACATCCCCAACGCTAGCTGCTCGTTCAAAGACGACCACGTCGAACCCATTCTACTAGTTTTGGTGTTATTATTTCTTTGGTAAGCAAATTTCCAGCCTGTTATCTCCAATGCGAGTCTTTCTTGTCGACCGACCGGCGACGACCGGGAACCGCCGGCGGCGGGTTCACGGTATCTCACCTTTTTCAGTCCTTGGGCAGCAAGAAGGCCGGCCAGCCCTGCTCCAATAATCGCGATAGTCGTGCAATGACATAGTCTGAAAATAGGATTCTCCATGACTGTACAGTGTCTGTAAAATATCTCAGTCGACTCTTCTTTTTAGTTTGTGTTCTTCCGGGATGAGTTTGTGCTATGCGATGCTCGGAAATGCTTCACATATACGTAGCCAAGCGGGATTTTGTGTCTATCGTTCCGCCATGTCCAGGGCAAAGGATGTATCGTGAAAGTTGACTCATCCTGTTCCGGAATTTGGAACAATCCGAAATCTGAACATGGCCGTCGTCTTGTTCATGCCTTGCCTAGAGTTGCAGTTGCAGCGTCACCACAGGCTGCAGGGAATTGTAGTCGAAGGGTGAGAAACTGCCAATAATCCACCGGCCATCGCCACCATGTATGTACTGAGATCCGTCGAGTGCCTTATAAGACAATAAGGCCACCTCGCCCAACGAACGTTAGCCCACACTGCATACTCCGTAGTGAGTTTTATCAAAACATAGGTAGTTGCTGCAAAATAGCGCCGAAATCGTGAGAGCCGCGGCAAGTCATCAACGATCAGTGGACCAACACGCGCCGATTCACGCCAAGATGTACCAATACACCCCGATACCATACCCATAGGTACCCATACTCATATCCACGTACAGTATGTATGTCGCTGGTTGCAAAATAACCTGGTTGTTCAATGTCTAAATATAGTCATACACCGAAACGGGCCATCCCGTCCTCTGAGCCAACCCCAGGGGCCAGCCCAATGGCATGGCTAATAATGCAAGCTGCAGCCTCACATTCATAATGTATATCACTTTTTCCCGCGAAGAGAGAACAAAGACCAGGAGACGTCATGTTTGAGCTGACCGGGCTGGCAGAAATCCAGCCTCATATCGGACCTTTGTTCACGTTTTTGATGGAGTATTGTTATTTCTACCACCCGATAATTCTATTCATACCACCCACCACCTAATCCTAACCATCCCAATTCCATTAGCTAACATCTAATCCTAACCCCCTAACCCCCAAAATACTTCCTCACCATGTGATATCACGACTAATTTCTGAGTAGGTGGTATGAATAAAATTATCGGGTGGTAGAAATAACAATACTCTTTTGATGACGCCATCTCGGCCTCCCTCAGGCCTCAGCTTGCTGCATGCGAGGATGGACATGCCATGCGATGGGAACTTATTAAGATTGGGTCAGCGTCGCATGTTTTGTGCTCATTTTTTGTCTTCGGCAAGGGCGATCAGATTCGTGAGTCTTATGCTACAAGTAAATGGCCAGAAAGGGACACCATGTGATGCCAAGAATGAAAAAAGACGGCGGTTCTACTGGTGCACCATGATGTATAGGCGCAGCTGAAAGATATTGACCCAATGAGTTCACGGGGAAGCTGATCCAGACCGGATCCAGACTCAAAGTATACTTATGTCACATGTGGAATCTCGATTCATGCAACAGGGTATATCAACCAGAAGCTCAAGATTTCGAAACATGCCCATGGAACAATATATGCAAGAGCCCCAGATGTAACAACTAGGCGCGCGACTCGGCTACCACGAAGAAGAAGAAGCAGAAGCGACAAACGAGACAAAGGAGAATGAAAATTAGTTAGTAGACAAGTCACTGACTGACTGGACTCCTATTGAACCGTAGAAAATTACGCTCTTCATCAGTTGAAGAATGATCAACAAAAGCCTCCGTATTCAACTTCATGTCACAGCCTAGGTAGCTTCATGCTATACCCCCACCGCGAATGAGTCTCGCCAAAAGCACGTACACAAAGATGAGCGCCCCCGCCACGAGAGCTTTGTTTTGGAAGATCCAGCCGCGCCCAGCGTCTCGTTGCTGAACCACCGCATCGACCACAGCCTGTGCCTGATGACCACTTGCGCCCGCAATGCCAAGCTGTGGTCCGCACGACGCACCATTGTCGCCATCTAGACGACTCCCCGTGGCGGAGTCGACCTTTTGCTTCTTCATCCATTCCCAGTTCTCGACATCGACCTCTGGCCACTCGGCGCGGAATTTGGCACCTCCATCGCCGGCTTTGACATTGCCCTTTTGGGCGGGAGTCGCCCTGGCGTGTGAGCCGCCGCCCGTCGAGTTCCACCAGCGGCTGCGCGCTGCTAGATACTTCTTCTCAGCCTGCGTCGTCGACACGGAACCGGTAGTCATTTCGTCGCTCGTCATGAAGGAGAGAAGACCGATTAGGATTGTCGATACCTCCCAAGCGGGGTTGAAGGACTTGGGGTGGAAGTCCGATATCGAGAGACAGAGTCGCGTCGATGGCTGGAATCGTCCTGACGGGGTGTGCATTCGGATCGCGGGTGGCGCAAAGGGGTAGTTTGGGGGAAAGATGAGCGTGCCCCAGTACTGGCCGCCATGGTATGGCGTGTCCTCAGGACCCGTGATGATGTAGTGCCATCTAAGTTGGTGTGAGAGACCATTCTGTCAGCTAAAAAAAAAAAGGCGCACGACGGGAAGCAAATGGGAATTCATCTCGGGATTGGTCTTACTCCAGAATATTGGATTCCGAGGGATGCGCTGTGATGTAGGGGGGCGGAGTCTCGGAGATGGTCTTGAACTCGCGGGTCAACTATGTTTTTTGCCATGTGATTAGTAAGACCCCTCGTTATCATGAACAACGCCCCCCAAAGTGACCGCAACTACCTACCCGCTTGTGCGCTGCCTTGCTGGCCATGGAGTCTGTTGGCTCGGTAGGTTGTCGAATAGGGCGGTTCGGGGATGGCCAACGTTTGTCGTCGCTCAGAACTTCGAGGCCGATCCGGATACGTCACCCAAAAGGTGTAGGGCAAGCCGGACAAGGAGGGAAAAGGAAGACGGCTCGCGGCTCGCCTGATGCGGCCTGATGCGGCTATTACGTCGCGGCTGTATTGGCGGCCCGGGCTTGCGGATCTGTGAGGAAGACGATAAGACGATCGATTCGTAAATGACCACCACGAAAGAAATGGGGGACCAAGCTTGTTTTGTTTCCGAATCGCACAGAGGTCAACGAGGAAGTTAAGGAACACAAGACGCAAAGGTTTAGTTTGGCGATTCGGGTTGTTCGTCGTTAAAAAAGACGCCTAAGCCGGACTCGTCCGGGAGGGACGGATGGCAGAACTGCCATGACGCCACCGGAGGCTAGTGCGGCGTGCCACATGAGCCACAACTTAGGTACAAGTCCGGTTGCTGCTTTTGGAAAATGAGGACTCGAGGAGGTAATGTACTCCGTATTGTGTACATATGTACGTGGCGCAGCTGGAGCTCCGGCCCAAGGGGCCCACTCTGCCAACACCATCACCTCTGTCATCTGATCTTGGCCAAGGTTCAAAGTTCGTCGCCTGTGCAGGAAAAAGCATAGTGTCAGTCACGCCTTTAGATCTCGACTATGGCGTCGAATGCGAGCGCGTCCGGGAAGCAAGTAAGCTCCCTTTTCTCTTTACACATCCATTTTTCCTATCCTAGTCCCCTTCCAAACGGCCAGCGGTCGCGATGACAAGCTAACCACCGGTAAGCAGCATGACTTGATTGACAGGCTTCAATCGAGCAGTGATCAAGTGCTCGACGCCGCAAAGGCGTCACCCGCGTTCCAGGATGCCGAGAATGAGGCCAAGGAAAGGAGGATCGCTCAAATGGTATAGTAGTCGCAGAAGGACATGCTCAATTCCGCCCCGCGCAAAGTCGTATGCCTTGCTGACTATATCTTGGACCCCCAGATGGCAGATCAAATGTCCATGCCGATGACGGTCAACGAAATATCCGTACACGGCGCCAAGAATATCCGCAGGGGCTTCCTCGATCCCATCTTCTCGCCTCTACTCAGCGGTAGTCCGAATGCCCCTCAGACGGTCGGGGACGTGATGGGGACGCTACAGATCGCGAGCGGGAAACTCTCAGGGTTGCGTATGTAGAAACGCGTTTTCCTCGCGAAAAGACGGTGTTATTGAACATGCCGAGAGTTGAATGGCTAACATTTTCATCTTCGGCGCAGAAATATTACGCGCGCCTCCCGAGGTGTACCTATCACAAGCCAGTCAGGCCGACCCGTCAACGAGCCCCAGCGATGTCAACGTCTCAATCGGACTGAAAGAGCTACCGCGATTCAAGCTCCAGACCGGCACCGATGTGGGCAACGGCGAAGGGTCCGCCTACGGCTCTCTACTGTGGAGGAACATGTTTGGCGGTGCCGAAATGCTCACCCTGAATGCCAAGGCCGGGACAAGGACTCGATCGGCATACAGCGCCAACTTGAGCGCCCCGGTGCTTAGTGATTCGGATATGCGAATCTCGCTAGAGGGACTGGCTTCGGCAGCGGAGAAACCATGGGCTTCGCATGAAGAGGTTATCAAGGGCGGTTCGTTACGATTCTCTTGGATGACGCCCCAGAGAGATACGCAGGCGATTGAATACCTGGGGGCATGGCGCCAAATTACTGGCTTGGGGCAAATTGCCAGTCCAACCGTGCGTCAAGATGCTGGTGATAGCATCAAGAGCGCCCTCAAGTACACTTTCTACAGAGATCGGCGAGATAACCCGCAACTACCCCAGTCAGGCTACATGATGCGCTCGGTGTGGGAACTCGCAGGCGCAGGCCTCCTTGGCGGCGACGTATCCTTCTCCAAGAGTGAGGTTGAGATGAGTGGTGCCGTTCCGCTTCCTCTGCCTGGCTCTTCGTCAGAGCGCTCCGGCGCATCAATAGGAGCGGGTTTGAGGATGGGCATGCTTTATCCACTGCCTCTTTCTTTTGGATCTGGAAGCTACGCCCTGTCCAGCCGCCTAAACGATCGGTTCCAGCTCGGGGGACCTACCGATGTTCGCGGCTTCAAGCTTGGCGGGCTGGGACCTCATGATGGCCAGGACGCGGTCGGGGGTGATTTATTTGCCGCTGGCAGTGTCAACATGCTCCTGCCCCTACCCTACAAGGGCGCAGAGTCTGGACTGCGATTTCAACTATTTGCCAATGGCGGCCGACTTGTCGCCCTCAAGAACAGTAGCAGCAGCAGCAAGGAAGCCAGTTCGCCGCGACTGAGTGCCGGGGCCGTCAGGAGCGGAATGCTGAACGCCGTGGGCGACCTCCTGACCGGGACGCCCAGCATGGCTGCCGGCTTCGGGCTAGTCTACGCGCATCCTGTGGCACGTTTTGAGCTCAACTTTAGCTTGCCTTTGATTCTGCGACATGGTGAGATCGGGACCAAGGGCCTCCAGATGGGTGTTGGTATAAATTTCTTGTAAATGCAGTGACTGAGGAACACAAAAGATGAGGACAAATCCTAATAAGTATTTAGAGCAAATGAGCACGGAAGCTTGTGTGCTAGGCGACTGGTCTGCATCGCACGTAGGAATTTGTAGAGTTCTGCGCGGTGCCGCCACGTGTGTCTGTCGCTCTGTTTCATCGACAATGTAAAACATGAAGACACTGACCTGGCAGAGATGCAGGATCCTCTGCAGGATCAACGGGGCTTCCTGTGAGGCGTCTCCTTTTGTCTGTGGAATCAAGTGCTCTTTCTAGAAACAACGCATACATGCACAGGTACGCATGAGACGCATCCTGTGATGCATAGTCCAAGTAGACGTACGGAGTTCAAGTACAAGGCAGATAATTTGCGGCAAATCGGGGATACACATGTTGCAGCTTCTGCAACTTTTATTGATGATTAGTAATAGTGATAAATGAGTATCATGTACCGTTCCTACAACGGCATCTATGCGAATGACATGCCTAAGGTTGGTCCCTTGAGGTAGTACGTATTGTAACCGGCGGGTATCAACTTCCGTGATCGCGATGATACATATCTACGAATACCGTTAGAACTTGTACATATACATTATACATATATAGTCGGGATGAGTCAGAGACTAGGTAGTCAGGATCCCGACTCCCGACTCCCCACGAGCATGTAGTGCACAATGGGGTTTCATCCCTACTTAAGTTTCTGCCTAGTCTTTCCTACAACTCGTAAGAGGTTAGATATGTACCTACCTACCTGTTGATACGCATGTACGTACAGGGTACAGTATGGTGCTGACAGGTCAGGACTCAGGACTCGGGACTCATCAGGAAGAAGGGGAATGAAGAAGTCTCGGAAGTTGGAACAGTACCTCCTGAGTCCTACCTAATGCAGCATGGTAGAGCGATGGGGGAGGCGATTCGACAGAAACTGAGGCCGCATCGGGATGTCCCTTCTTGGCGCCGGCACGACGATCATCGCCTAGGCGTGGGGAGTAAGGACATATGTATATGTAGGTACTTAATGTACCTAATTCGTTGGCAGACCGAATTTAATTTTATTCATCTGGCCCGAAGTCCGTGGCCTTACGGAGTATATAATTCATCATCCTAGGTGGTTGTGTCCTGAGTACCCTGAGTCCTGAGTCCTGACACTTGACTCTCGACTTTGTCACTTGTAAAGTTGTAAGTTGTGAGTCTTGACTCTTTGGTGTGTGTGAGAACTACTCCGTAATCGGTTAGAAGAAAAGTACCTAATCCGCCGTACGATGAATGCGAAGCAAATCAAACACCACGCCACCCCCTTGTAAAACTTGTTTGTTGCGACAAAGCCAAGAGATTAGGAGTCAGGAATGCGTGGACCAACGGCGGGGGTCAAGTCCTAGTCTCTGCCTCTGGACGCGTCTTGCAGCCTCGCTTGAGATATGTACCTAGGTATTCGGGCTCTTGGAGCACCCCGACCGGCCGCTCCGTTCGCCACGTTCGCCCGACGCCCACACTGCCACCGGCGACCGCCCGGCGCCACCACCACCACCGCATGAATACAAAGCCAAAAGTCGAGTACTCCATATGCAACTGTGTATGTACATATATGTATGTAGGTACATATGTGTGTACACTGTACATAGATTAGGTAGGTAGGTAGGTCACAGGTGTCTCGTTACTGCCATGCGGCGCATGAAAATATATGTACATACAAAATTGCTGAGTACAAATATGTACATACATACATACATACTGGCGAATACGTAGCCTCGACTCCCTCGAGTATCACGGTACGATAGTCGCGGCGTCTGCAGCGCCCGTCCGGGGAACACAGAAGACTCAAGAGCCCGGGATGCACAGACACTGGTCGTTTTGTGGCCCACGATTCCATGATCTGGGAAACACAAAGTCGGCTGCGGCGCCGTCGTGCTTTTATTATGGTGGCCGTCAACATAGAGCAATGCATCATCATGCGTGTGTCAAAAAGGGCGACGGTGGCAACTCAAACAGCACCAACTTCCAAGTCGCGAGCTTGCTGGGGGCCCTGGAGGCTGGGGGCTCCAGCCTGGGGCCCCTAGGGGTATCGACGCTAGAGGGATCCACTATATGTACCTGTCTATGACCCATCACGTAGAGCTCACCTGCGCCCATCTGCAGGCTGCGACCATCTGCGACGCGGCCGCCCGTCTTACCTATCCCGAGCGAAGGTGAGATGAGGAGCAGATCTGACGTGGATGGTCGGGGTCTTGCACCACTCCGACGCCTATCATCCTTGTCAATCGCGCTCGCTGTCACCCCGACTTGTATATGTACATGTACCTACCCTACCCTTTGTTGAAGTTTTGCCTGCCGTTGCCCGTTGTCCGTTGCCTGCCCGTCCCGAGTCCCGACTTGCTGCTTACCAAATATGTATGTATGTAGGATTGTAGGTACCTACTGTAGTCGGATTCGGATAGGGGGACCCCCTTTTGCCTAGTGCAACTTCAAGCAAGTGCCCGTCATTCTTTCCCAGCTGGTTGGTGCATTGTTGTTGTTGTCCTTCTTATATGTAATGTCAACGACCCGCTCCTTCCTGCCGTTTGGAAAGCAAAATTGTCCGGCTGCCTAGCGTATCGACGTCGAGATTCGAGCTCGTGTCCGCCATCACCTTGCAACTGAGCTTGCATCTGGCCAAACCCCCGTCTGCCTCGTCGCCATGTATGGCTTCAATGCAAACTACGACTCCACGGCCAAAAGCCAGGGCGTCCCCCAGGCTGATGGTCGTTTAACACGCAGAGCTGATCAAGATTTCGACCATATGGGCAACAACAATGACCCGCCAAAGACGGAGGATACATCAGTGACCGGGGGACGCTTCGAAGAAAACGCGGCATCTCCTTCCGATTCCCTCGATAAGCTCAACAAGCTCGACGACAGCTCTGTTGCGTCGGAAATGCACCGCCGCTCGTCCGCTGTACAGGCTTTGGCTCGATCTTACTCGCGCACCTCGGCTGCTGGCGGCGGCGGCGACGGCGGTGCTGAAGGCAAAAATCCATACTTTGCCGACAAGGATTCCTGTCTGAACCCCAACTCGCCCAGCTTCAGTGGCCGTGAATGGGCCAAGGCCATGGTTGCGCTGATGAACGAAGACGGAAAGTCGTTTCGGTCATCCGGTGTCTGCTTTCAGAACCTCAATGTTCACGGGTTTGGTGCCGCTACCGACTTTCAGAAAGACGTTGCCAATGTCTGGTCTTCCCTAGCAGGCTCCGCTCGTCAACTTATGGGCAGAGGCAAGCAGCGCATCGATATTTTGCGCAACTTCGATGGCTTGGTTCAAAAGGGCGAGATGTTGGTCGTGCTTGGCCCACCCGGCTCTGGCTGTTCCACATTTCTCAAGACGATTGCCGGCGAGATGAACGGCATTTATACCGGAGATGGCTCCTACTTCAACTATAAAGGTGAGCAAGATGGAGAGGAAAGTCAAAGATGAAGAGCATCGCTTGTGTTCGATCGTCAAGGTGACTGGGGTCTGTCTGCGTTGTGGACGGAATGTGCCGCAAGTCGCGTGCCCCCCCTCTCGCAATCGCCCGGATCTGCGTTCCATGTCACCCTTTCTCTGAACCATGTACCACCCCGCAAGAAGAAACGCGGGGCCCGCGGAAGTTGCCGCTCCCCATAATCCCCCCCC
>SRQH01000065.1:0-67169 GCA_018360345.1 Claviceps sp. LM84 group G4
CCCCCCCCCCCCCCCCCCCCCCCCCCCCCCCCCCCCCCCCCCCCCCCCCCCCCCCCCCCCCCCCCCCCCCCCCCCCCCCCCCCCCCCCCCCCCCCCCCCCCCCCCCCCAATCTAACTTTCCTCCGCGCACCAGATCGAGTGGCCTGTTTCTCGATGCGACGTGTTGCAACTGCATGTATCAAACTTAATAACGACTAGTAAATACTTCCTCTTGGTGATGCCGAGCACCATATATGTAAGTCTTTTCGGAGTCATTGGGTTTGGCAGCCCGCATACGCTGCGACAATACAAAATCGGTACATTGACTAGAAGATACATTAAACGTTACTGTCGCAGGACTCGTGCCTAGCGATGGAGGCCTGTCTCGCAGATGGTCGTAAAATTTCGAATGCTTTCGGCTGAATGAGTGAATGATCGGGAATAACGTCTGAAAAAGATGTGATGATGAAGCCCGGACGTCAATTGTCATGCTTGAATTATGTCCGTTCCTCGTTGCGTCTCCGACAGTTTTCACATGACACATAGAATTTGTGTAAACGCAGAGTAAAGGGTCTTTGCCCAGTGTTATCTGAGCGCGGCTCTGCCCTGGAACACCCTTTCTTTGCTTCTCAGACGTCGTCATGAGAAAAGAAATTCTTTGAGGACCGGAGATCCTGAAAATTCTGGGTTCAACAGGATGCAGCTATATCACATCGTGTCAGTAATAATCTCCTGCACCCTCCAGGAAAATCATTGTAGTGCCTCTCGGTCAACCCCACTCTCGAATCCAAAAGGGATGTGGTGTGAACGCACTTGAGGAAGTATTGGAGGCCGATCCTTCTCTTCTCAAGAAACCTGGGCCGAAACTTGGATATCATACTCTTGGGTGGTAGCAAAGGCACTGCGTTTTCGAAATTGGGAAACGTCTTGACTAATTTGCTGCGAAAGTCGTCGAATTCGGAATATCGCTTGCGAATGTTCATGTAGCTCCTCTGGCATCACACACATGAGCTTATTTCTTTCCTCCACACATGAAGTAGACTGCAACAAAAATTCAAGGAACACACTCCGTACAAAGGGATGAGTCAACATACATTGAGTGTTTCAACTCGAACAATCCAAACAACGAATGCCCCAATGCTTGTAGCTCCACCATTGACAACTGTATAGTCGACAATCTCGACGCTCTTTGCCCAGCACGCATTATTTCGATCGTTGTGCTCACTTGTCTCGTTATCCTGCAAGGTGATGGCACCGGCAGGGAGAATCGACTCGGCGGAGCGGTTTCGCGAATAAGTGGCAGACGTCTTCCAGTAGGGCGGAGAGGTGACGGAGCTGGTTGAAGCTATGGACGAGACCATTTGAGCGTCGTCGCGTTGCCGACTACCGTCGCTGATTATCTGTGTCGTGATGGGAGCTGGCTTCGACATGCCCACGGAAATGCGGGCCACCTGGCTCTGGCCTACCGCCGATGCCATTCAGCCATGTGAGAAATGGTCAATGAGGTGCGTACCGCGGGGCCGCGTCTGCCCCCAAGCTCCAAGGCCCGCGAAGCCTGTCGTGCTCGTGTTCAGTAAGAGGTAGGCTTATCGGCGTCAGGACAAGGACTCCAAAGAGACCGCCTGTGTCAGATGTCTCAAGTCTCCAGCGCTCTAATTTCGGATAGCTTATGGCGATGCGAAATATGACACCAATGGCCGACTCGGTATTTCGTACAATGTGACTGACTGATCGCGGACCGACGAAGTCGCGAATTCGCTCCGTTTTGTATGACGCTGGGTGAGGCTTTTCGAAGAGAAGGATGCTTTGGAGGAACGAGAAAGATTATCGCATGCGTCGGTCGTGTGCTAAGAAGATGTTGGTTAACTTAACTGTTGGTCCAAGTTCTTTGCGCAAGAAAGCAATCATCACGAGTTGGGGCTTGACGAAGGGACTGGGACCGTCAAGAGTCAAAGACTCAAGACGGCGGCCCAACCCAGATAGTGGGGCCAGCATGTCGCCGCGTCATCGAGATGTAAATTGCTGCCCATCGCCAGCCATGATAACTAGCGCAACTTCACAAATGATGAAGATTTTGAATCTGAGCGCTCGCTCTGCTCTGACCAGGCACGAGACCCGAGGAATTTTCAAGCGAGAGGCATGTTAATAAAGGATCAATACGGTAATACCTAGGTACCTAGAGTCTAGCAGTAGCAGTGTTGCAGCAGCTGGTGCTACAAACCTCATGTCGATGTGGCCACTTTGAATGGCTTCAGTTCTGATAAGACAATGACCATTGAGCAATTCTGGAGCAGTAAATCGATAGCAGTCTCCCTAAACATTCTGAACGGCTTCAGTTCTGATTAGACAATGGCCATTGAGCAGTTCTGGAACAGTGCCTCAATGACAGTCTCGACTCTCGTGTAGCGATTGTGGCTGGAAGCATGCAACAAGATCGACCTGCATCGAAACTGTCAGGTTGTACGTGCATGAAGCTTGCAAAAAGCGATGAGCCCATGTGACGGCTGCGCAACATTTGAATAGGCATCCCGAGCAGCCCTGATGGAGTGCTTTTGACTTTGTACTTCATACGAGCAAACATCCATGATCCAAGCCTTTGCGTATAATATCCAAAATCATCATCCCTGGCTTTCTGGCAACTTGCAAGCCTCTGCCCCGCATGATCTGCCGACTTCGCGGTAAAGATTGATATCTTGTCATGGACCCAGAAAAAAGGTTGAAAACAATAAAAATTGGGCCTCAACAAGCCCATTCTCTCGATGAATTTGGGTTCTGGCGATAATTCTGCCTGACTTTCATCACGGGCAGTACCTGAGCCGTCGTCAGTTGAGCTATGTACCTTAGGTAGGTAGGTAGGTAGCTGAGACTCGTCCATACTAGGAATGTCGCGCTCATTGAGAAACATTGTTACATTGATACATATCTAGGTACTCTGTATGTCCGATTCAATGGGAGAACATGATGATAGTTCACTCTACACACCACAAGTGATGAGGTACAGCTTACATACATATCACTCTGGCGTCCGAACACATGGCCCAAAACTTTCTTCAGAGATACCTACTCGTATAGCCACATCAGTTCACGTCGTCTCCCCACTGCATCCCGTGAAGGTACATAGGAGGTATGCATTCTCTTCTCTTACTGAAAACGGGGATCTCTCGATACGACATAGGACCTCAGGATATAAAATATACGGAGTCCATGTAGCACCAACAAGGCCCAATCACTCCGCCGCCCCCCCTTGGCTGGCCCAGAGGTCCGAGAGGTTGCGGCGTGCGATGAATTTCCCCGAAAACTAAGCCGCCATGGAGTCCCACCGCCCCCAGCCTGACGCGTCCGATTAAGAATTAAGGATCCTCGTTATTATTTCTATGGACAAGCCGTTGAACCCCGACACTTTCCTGCTTTTGTGCCCGGGGAAGGCAGTTCGGACGCTTTCTTCTCCATCCTGGGCGGCTCGGCCCAGATTTACACGAACTCCCCTGCAGTTGCATGTGTTTGATCCTACGAACGAAGATGCAAAATGACCACGCTCTACGTACATATACATACCTACCTGCATTGCCTGGAGTCTGGACACTGTGGAAAGAAATGTATGAGTCCTGGAATTCGGGCCTAGCACCCGGCATCTGCGTGGCACCCACGCCAGCCTCATCTGGCCAAGACTCTCGAGCTATGTACATGATCATTGATGATGTAGGTAGGTTACGTACCGATACCTACCTTAGCTACCTACCTACCTACCTAGACCGCCCACCTCGAGTTCTCAAATAAATCAAGTACATACATATTGGCTCCATTATTGGCACTGCCCATTTGTCGAATGGCTGGCTCGGCTTGGCTGCTGCCCGGAGCAAAAGTGATTCAGTTCCATGCAGAGCACGGAAATACAATGGCTGGTCGTGCGGGTTTCCGTTGCATTCATTCACAAAACCTGTGCGGCTTCGGCCAATGGCGCCCTCTGTGGCATTGGCCTTTAGCTGCCGTCTTACACCAGAACTGCACGCCCAGACCTCATATGCAAGCTAATGAAGGCCAACGGCAGCATATATATTGCTGGGGTTGCCTCACCCGCTGAGTTTTCTCTTGTTCGTCTTCTGCTCTCCCCCTTTTCTCCTCTACTTGCCTCCGTTTGTTCATCATCGCATCAGTACACTCTGAGGGTTTTCATTTACCTCTCACTGTCGCTTCCTCGTCGCTCGCTGTGCTGCTACTTTCGAGTTTAATCTCGTCGTGGAATTTGTCCCGACTTATTTAATTGTGAGCATACCCGCGGAATGGAACATCACGACGAAAAGACTACCACATGCCGCCCCTCGTCGAGTTTCTAGCATCTGGATAATGAATGAGTGGACTGATCGAGTGACTCTTGTCTCTTTTAGAACCACTGTCAACCCCGTTTATCAACTCTCGATATACGAAAATGCCTTCACTTCGATCCATCGTTTGGACCGCCGCCGCCTCCTTTTCAGCCGTTTCAAATGCAGACTACGTGATCGAGCCATCAAGTGTCCCCCTCAGCACCAGAAGTAAGACCGCCTTCTTTTGGCCACCTGGCGGATATCTCGTACTGACAAACAATATCAGGAAGCTGGTGTACACAGGAGAAGAGCACATGCCCCCTCATCTGCCAGCAGGTTGAGCCCCGAACGACCTTGGTCAACACATGTGATCCCGTATGTGAGCTTCTCAAACGTCATGTCCCATATCTGTGCACCAACCTTCTGACCCAACGTTTTTTTTCTTTCTTTGTAGAAAACCCTTTCGTTTGGCTGCATCTGCGGCAACAACATGCAACCGAACGTCTCCGAGTACTCTCTCAGCTTGCCTTACTTTGTCTGCCAGGAATGGGCTCTTCAATGCCAGGCTAAATGCGATACGAACGGGTGCAAATCGGACTGCGTGGAGAAGCACCCGTGTGGTGCACAAAATCCGCAAAAGCTGAACACGAGCGCGACCGCCCAGTCGACTTCAACGGCTACCGATGGCCCCAACACGATATACACTGATGGTCCTGGAGGTTCCAGCGGTGGTGGGAGCGGCAAGAAGGCCGCTGCCGCTACACTTGAGGCTGGACGAATGTACGGCCTAGCAGTAATCCTGACGGGTTTGTTTGCTGGATTCGCGTTGTTGTAAACTTTGTAAGGGAGGACTATTCTTCCGTGGGCTGACGGGCCCAGTCTCTTTTCAGTAGAGATCGAGTTTTGCATTCTATACTTTGCCATGAGCGGTTTCTTTTCTTTTTTCTTTTTTTTTTGGATTTTTTCCATGCTCTGCGGGGATCACCGTTCTTGCTTTCACTCCCTCTTCTTTTTCCCCACCACTATCATTTACTGGCAAATCTAGGGTCACAATCATTTACGCATCAATTTGGCCGAGCAGAGTGCTTGGGATTGGAACTAAAAAAGTATCTGTTGTAATGTCGTAATGGTCAGCATATGCTTGGAATTATGAGAATTGACACATTCATTTTTTGCCTGCTTTTTGGGTCCTGGGGATCTGGCAGATACGTAACTACAGAAGTTGGCGATAATAGCAACATTATTTTCACGGCTAAGCAATCTGCGATACAAAGACGCGAAGAGGTGTGCTGGAATGTGCAGTCAGATCCCACGGTCTACCGGGAAAGTGACTCGACATCAAGCTGGCATCGTCGAAGCCAAATTGATTGGCATCCCACAATTGATAGGGCCGTGTGGTCTTTATTATGGAAAGTCTGCCGAACATTTGCTTCCGCCAAGAAGGTTTACATACTGTTAATTCACAACAGGAAGAATGAATGATGCATTCGCGGACCGCGGTACACAATGGGCCGCGAGCAAGGCGGCAAGCCAGGGTAACCAGGATACATACATATGTATCGGCAGCGGTGACGTATGTAAAGGCTGTGGGATACGGATCATACGGGATACGGAGTAGAAACGGAAGGATTTACTCCGTAGGTAGTTGCGTGGACGTGAGAACAAAAAAGGATAAAAGGTTGACCGCTTTTTGTACACGCCGCAGGGCATGTGAGACGGCATTGCAACTTTACAAGTTTGCAACGTATGTACATACCTCCCACTTACTCCGTACATACCTACATCATGTACGTCATGACAGAATAGCACTGAATGGCTTCGTACAAATGTCTTCAAAACTTGGTCTTGGGCTTGTTTGGGGAGCTCTCTCCGAAGCCTTCACCAGCCTTCCACCAGTACATTGCAGACTGGAAACTTGAAAATCGGAGCGCAGTTCTCTCCATTGCATCCACGATGCCGAGGCCCATGCATCGTGAAAAGCTCGAGTTTTCGGTTTAGGTAGGAGTCGACACTTCCCTCATCATCAAGCGCGGCTTCAGCCGGCCCAAAGCCACACGCATTGTTGATTGGATCTTCACAAGTCAGCCACCCGCCTCGACTCCAGAATGGCGTTCTGGTCTTCCACGTTGAATTAGGAGGTACCTACATAGGTACATACATATGTACTTCCTGATGTGGGTTGGTTCCTCCAACAAGTGACATGCGAATCGCGATGCTATCCTCTCGACATGCGAATTCTGCAACTCGAATTCCGGAGAAGGATGAGCACCTTTTGCGCGTGGCACGCACTAGACTACCTATGTACCTACCTAATAACATAATGACAAACCGTTGAGCACATGTGCTACATACATATGTATCATTGAGCCTTAGGGGTCAAATTGGCAATGGGGTCCGGGCATTATTAGGAGCCACAGCTACTCCGTAGGCTTGAGAGACTAGCCTAGATTCTGAAAGGACGTGAGGTTTTCCAAGTTCAACCGCACAGCGTGCACTCAATCTTCAAAAATTCGTTCACACCTCCTATTTTCTTTTTTTTTCTTTTTTTTTCGCGCGCGACGGTACTCCGATTCAACCTGCACGTCTCTCTCTCCGCATCTCTTCCAGGTCAATTTTCCGTGCTGCGCCTGTGCTTGTGCTCGTGCTCGTGCTTGTGCTTGTGCTCATCTGCTCAGCCTTGCTTCATCAGCCTTCGAGTTCCTTTGCCGTGGCGGCAACGGAGTGAGTTGTCTGGTACATACAGAAAGTCACCCTTTGGGCCTTTCTTGTCCCCCGCCGCCGTCGCCGCTGCTTGCCCGCACTGCCCCTCCACCGCCTCCTCGAGTTCCCTCGTGGCCATCGCTATTCTGCCGCTCAATTATTATGTCTGGCAGCGACAACGAGACGTTGCCTCTGCACGAACAAGACAGCTTGTTACCCAGAGGCAATTCCAGCATGGTTCCCAACACAAGTACGTGCAATTCTATTCTTGTTGGGTACTCATCCGTTTCCTCTCCTCTTCTCTCCTCCCCATGTTTCATTGTATGCTTGTCGCGCGCGCGGTCTGTGCCAAGGTGTCACTCGTCGCGACTCGCCATGCCCGCTGCTGCTGTTGCGGCGGCACGCGACGACGGCGGCGTTTCCAGACTTTGGCACGCCAATCGCCCCCCTAGAGAGAATAACTGTTTGAAGTTCTTGCTCGCGCTCTCCATGGCTCTACTGTGATTGAACTTGCTGACCCATGTGTTCATTGTTGAAACCCCGTACATAGAAAGGGCAGCCGCGGAGTGCATCTCGGACGATGCGCTGGTGCACCTCAAGTCGTACAAATATTCGAGCGTCGATAAATCCCCCGTGTCGAAATATATACTTGGCCCATGGGTATGTAGGATCTTTGGTTACCCGCGCTAGAAGGACGGGCGCTTCGTCTTGGTGAAGAGTCCAATTCTTGCTCCCGCAGCCGCGCGATCCTGTCTGTGTTCGATCATGGCAAAACGAAGTAACGCTGAAGAAAGAGAGCCCAGCTGACGAAGCTTGGGGGTTTACTTGTAGTGGAACGCCTTTGTCAACGTCTTACCGCTATGGATAGCTCCGAATATGGTGACCCTACTGGGTTTCTGTTTCATTCTGGTCAATGTTGGCCTATTAGTGATATACATGCCTGATTTGGTTGGACCGGTATGTTTCGCCCTGTTTGTTTGTTTGTTTGTTTGTTGGATCGTACTCTCGGCTGTACCTTGAGACTTGAAGCTCACATGGCGTCTCGATTCGGACTTCCAGGGACCGGCATGGCTTTACTTCAGTTTCGCTTTCGGACTGTTCATGTATCAGACCATGGATAACGTGGATGGGAAACAAGCGAGAAGGACGGGAACATCGAGCGGCCTTGGTGAATTATTCGACCACGGAATCGATTCCTTGAACTGCACGCTCGCCAGTTTACTCGAAACAGCGGCCATGGGCCTGGGCACGACGAACGTGGGTGTCTTTACTGCCCTGTGCCCATGTTTTGCCATGTTCTTTTCCACGTGGGAGACCTATCACACCCACACGCTCTATCTCGGCATCATCAACGGACCTACAGAGGGTCTCCTTATTGCTTGCGGCATCATGGTGGCCTCGGGGATCTGGGGACCCCACATCTGGACACTTCCCATTGCCGCCATCCTGGGCGACCATTTGCCTGGTCTGGCGGCTATGCTAGGCGAGACCACAGTCCGGGACATATGGGTTGGACTGATCCTTTCGGTACTTCTTGTCGGCCATGTCCCCTTTTGTCTGTACAATGTGGCCTGCGCTCGCCGAAAGCAAGGTCTGCCCGTCTTGCCCGTCTTTGCCGAGTGGACGCCCATGGCTGTCTTTACTCTGGGCGTCGGCGCGTGGGTCTACTCGCCGCACAGCACACTGATGAAGAACAACCACCTCGTCCTGTTCTGCCTGACCATGTCCTTTGTCTTTGGCAGACTCACCACCAAGATCATCCTCGCGCACTTGACTCGCCAGCCTTTCCCCTACTGGACCGTCATGCTCGCCCCCCTCGTTGGAGGCGTTGTCCTCGGAAACTTGCCCCGGCTGGGCTTCTCCCCCATCAGTGCTACTCTTGAGCTGTACTATCTCTGGGCCTACTTCTTCTTCGCGCTCGTTGTATACTTTCACTGGGCGTACATTGTCATCACGGCCATCTGCGACTATTTGGGCATCAATGCTTTGACCATTCCCAAGGAAAAGCAGGTTGCCAATAAACAAGCTCGGGATGCGACAAAACTTCATTAATTACAGCGACATTCAAGCATGACTTTCAACAGTCCAGTCTACCAAGTCTCTTTCTTCTTCTGGTTTCCTTCCAGTGCTGGCTCTGGAAGCAGCAAACCAGTGATGTTGAGGGGAGAGAGCCCCGATTTGGGCCATGCATTCCTCACGGAATGCCCAAATCCCGGCTTTCGAGTGCAGAAAGTGCACCAAAAAAAAAAAAAAGAACCCACGTTTTAGGACTCTGGACGCAGCCTCAATTTTAATCTTTTTAAAGTCATCAACATAATAAAGTTTCAGTCAAATGATGTCAAGACAGGAAGAGAAATGAATGAACAACAACATCCCGGATCAGCGCGTTAGCATCTCGAAATAGCATATCTTAATAAACTGATAGAGTGGCGTTGTGCCACGCGATATATTTAGCTGAGTGGCTTTTTTTATGACGTGCCCATATCTACATATGTACCTATGTAGTCTATATAGTCTAGTTCAGGGCTGTCACCTGCGAGTCGTGACTTTGTCTGTTTTTTTCTGTACATGGCATTTTGAAGCAGGGCTTTGAGACTAGTGGCCCAGTGGGTAGAGATGAGGCGATCATGAGATACATCATACATAATCAATATACATAGCTAAAACAATTACATTACAATTTGCGTGATTCAGCATGAGCCAGCTTCAATTATTCTGCCTGCAAAGTCAAGCGAGGCGAGAGATCAACGTAATAGGATAACAGATATATTAATATGGAGATGCTTTTTGCAATTGTAACTTCATTATTCATTACAGTCTAGAGGGCCCAGAGAGTCATTGCAGATTCTCAATGACCAGAGCCGAAGCACCGCCACCACCGTTGCAGATACCAGCGCAACCAATCTTGGCACCCCTTTCTTTGAGGACAGAGGCCAGAGTGGTGATGATACGGGCACCGGAGCAGCCAAGAGGGTGGCCGATGGCGACGGAGCCGCCATAGACGTTGACCTTGCTGGCGTCGAGGCCAAGGAGCTTCATGTTGGCGAGGGCAACGACGGAGAAGGCCTCGTTGATCTCGTAAAAGTCAATGTCCTTGTCGGTGAGACCGGCGTGCTTGATAGCCTTGGGGATGGCCAAAGAGGGGGCAATGGTGAAGCGCTCGGGCTCGCGCGCAGCGTCGCCCCATCCGAGGATCTTGGCAATGGGCTTGAGGCCGAGCTCCTTGACTTTGGCCTCGGACATGAGGACTAGGGCGGCGGCGCCGTCATTGATGGGCGCGGCGTTGGGAGCCGTGATGGAGCCGTCGGGCTTGAATGCTGGGCGCATTGCCTTGAGTTTGTCGGCGTTAAGATTCTTCACTTCGTCGTCGCGATCGATGGTGATGGCGGGCTTGCCGCGACCGCCGCTGACTTCAACGGGTATGATCTCCTTGAAGAGACCGGCCTCGGTGGCTGCCTGAGCCTTCTGGTATGACTGAATGGCGTATTCGTCCTGTGCCTGGCGGGAGAATTCGTACTCCGAGGCGCAGAGCTCGCCCTGCAGGCCCATGTGCTCCTTCTTGTACGCGTCCGTGAGACCGTCCTTGAGCACGCCGTCTACAAGGGTCTGGTCGCCATACTTGGCGCCGTTTCGGAGGGTGGGCAGGTAGTGCGGGGTGTTGGACATGGACTCGGTGCCTCCCGCCACGACGATGGAGGATGTTCCCAGCATGATGTTCTGGGCGCCGAGAATGATGGCCTTGAGACCGGAAGCGCAGACCTTGTTCACGGTGGTGGCAATGGTGCTGTTGGGAAGGCCCGCACCTATGGCACACTGGCGGGCGGGAGCCTGGCCGAGACTAGTTCATTCCTTTTCGTCAGCGTCTTCATCCCGCCCTTTCTCTTGTTCGTCCCCTCTGAACAGCAATGATGAAAAACGCTCGCTTGAAATGAAGGGGACTATGCGGATCGTGCTCGGTTGGAGAACGTCTTACCCAGCTGACAAGACATTGCCGAAGAAGACCTCCTCGACATCCTCGGACTTAATACCGGCGCGCTCAACAGCACCTACTCGCGGAGATTAGCATCCACCTGGCAGCGGAGAGTAAGCTGCGACTAGGAATGTACCTTTGATAGCAATAGAGCCGAGCTGAGTAGCACTCAGGCTTGACAGAGAGCTAAGCACACCGTGTTGTCAGGAAAAGAACAGAACTATGAAGAGTTGTGGTCGCAAACGTCTTTTGTTGCGTTACAGCTTGAGCCATTCGAGCCGCTTCGGAGCGATTATCGGCGAGAGGTTAGTTGAGGCTCACCCAAGGAACGACCCGATCGGGGTTCTGGCAACAGAGACGATGTAGACGGGAGGGAGGTTAGACATGTTGGGCCGTGAGACGCTTTGATATTTGATACGGACGAGAGTTTCTTGATTGAAGATCAGTGAATGGTAAGATGGGAGAACGGTGGCAGAATAGGGGATGGAGACGGGAAAAAATAGGATTGCGTCGACCTATGTAGTAATTTACTGATCAATCTTGATGGTGGGGTTGCGGGAAGCTTGCGGTCGTGGCATTGATGACTTCTGGGTCTCGGGGACCAGAATCCACAGCGTTCACGGCGGCGTCACGCAGGTGTGGCTATAGTGGGGCGCGCGGCAGGGGTACCTAATATACATAGGTACCTAGGTACATACTGGGACTTTGGTAGGTATGTAGGTACCTAGGTAGGTACCATCTCCAAAATTTCGACAAACCTGAAGCGTCGCAGCGTCGCCTCTGTCGCAAAGAGTACCTCTATCTCCATTCACTTCTTCCCATTGTCTTGATTTCAACAGTACCCCCTACGCCAAAGCCAATGGCCTCCTCCTCCGAACCCCAATCCCTCGACGCAGCCTTTGCCGAAGCCGAGACCAAGCGCAAAACACTCGAAACATTACCCGCCACATCGCCCTCCTACGGAGACGACCTCGCCGCGCTTCTCTCCCAATATGCCTCCCTCATCGACCAAGTCGACTCCCTCGCGCTCTTCTCCCCCAACGAAAGCGTCGAAGACGTGCCCACCTCATCGCTACGCTACCTCTCCCTCCACCACACCATAGCCGAGCTCGTCCAGCGAACGCCCTTCTCAGGAAAACCCAAGCAGCGACAGCTCGTGCTACGTTCCGCGAGGGATGCCTACGAGCGGTTTCTGGCCCTCGTGGATGGGTACGCCCTCGTGGTAGGCCCGCACGCGAAACTTCTAGAGCGCTATCGCGACGACGAGGAAAACTTCTCTGTGGTGTCGCGTCACAATTCCGACATGACGGCCAGGAGAGAGGCCAAGATTGCGGCGTTCAAGACGGAGAAGGGCCTGAGGGAGAAGCTGGCCATGTTGAGGCAGGATCCGCGGTTTGAGGAGAGAGATGAGGAGGCTGTGCGGGAGGTATATCTTATGGATGTACGGTGGCGGATTCATACTGCGTTTGAGGGGCTTGATTCGCTGAATCAGGAGCTGGAGATGTTGCGGATGGCGCCTGTGGAGGGGGAGGAGGGGGACGATGCGCGATGGCGCGGAGAGGGTGCCGTGGGGAATAATAGCAGGATGGATGGGGAGGATTCCACGCTGCGTCTGGATCAGCCGTTTCAGAAAAGCCTGCTTAATAAGGGGGGTCCTTTGCTTTCGAGGCAGGGGAGGCCGCTGCAGCCGTTTACGTTGGTTGAGTCGAGGGCGGACATCGCGAAGGGGGTATTCAGGCCTGGACATAATCTGCCTACTATGTCTGTGGATGAGTATCTGGAGGAGGAGAGGCGGCGGGGGGGTATTCTGGAAGGGGGTACAGATCCGGCGCCGGTGGTGGTGGATGAGGATGATGCGGTGGCGGTGGATAGGGAGACGTATAAGGCGAGGCAGTGGGATGATTATAAGGATGATCATCGGAGGGGGGCGGGGAATACGCTCAACATGGGGTGATTATTTTGATCGAGAGCCGGTTTCTCTTTGACTTTTATCATTTCTGGCTGGCTTTTTCCTTTCGAATATCAAAACCATGATAGAGTTGAGAGGGGCTTGGAAGTGTTCAATAATTCCCTTCATCACACATCATATAGAGGGCGACCACGACTTTGACGAGATAAACAGGAAATGACAGGCAATGTACCATACTGGCGTGGTTGATGCAGTCGAAAAACATTCGCTATCATACATACTCCCCGGCCTTGCAATGAATGCAGCATAGTAGTGTACAGCAAACCCAGCCGCGATAGCAATGTAATGCAATGCAAAAAACGCAAAATTGCAAGCCAATGCGGTAAGCACATAGTATGAAATATATGACCATCTTATCCCCAGTCTCACCCGCCACCAATGCAAAAACAACGTGCTTTGAATATGCCTCCAAAATCTGCTCAGAAACGCCCTCATCTTCCAACTTCCATCTTCGTGCTCGTGCTCATACATATTGTACAGATCTTCCCCCCCAAAAGCAAGCAAGCATAACGTAAAACGCCTCGGTAATGCTGAGAGCGCACACCCGCACCACTCTCTCAATCATTTCGCATCCCAACTTTTCCATTCCTCCCTTAGTCCATATGTTTTTCACGTAGGCACATCATTCTTGCCCAAGCTGCTACCCGCATCACCACTACTACCCCTCTCATCATCTCCCGACGAAAAGCTCACATCCTTAGCCTTCCCCTTCGCATCTCCTCGCTTCGTCGCCAATCCACCCCCCAAACTCATCTTCCCCTCCTTCATGCTCCGTCTACTCATCGGCCTCTTGCCATGGACCTTTCGCGGCGCCGCATCACCCTTTCCCTGTTTCTTCTGTGGAACATCACGCTCACCACCACTGCCTCCCCCCTTTCCTGAAGATCTCAATTCATCGCCAGACGAGTTCCGTCGTGACTGTGGAGCCGTGGAGCTATTCTTCAGATCGCGCATCTCCTTGACTACTTCCGCGAAACTCTCTTCCAAGTTCTTCATACGGGCTAGGACGAGGCGTCCCATTCGGTCTCGGTCGGCGGCATCGCCGGCAGAGCCGCGCATTTGGTTATCCTTCATGAGGGCCATGGCCATTTGTGTCTGGAAGCTGCCCGCCATAGCGCTGGCGTTGTCTTCCATGTCGATGTGGTCGGATAGGATGCTTAGATCCATGGATGATAAGCGTCTGGCCGCCCTGAGTCTGTCGCGGGCTGGGAGACTCGCCATTGCGGGTTGTGTTACGCCGCCGGTTTCCATCATGCTATGCGCTGCCTGGATGGGCCGGGGCTTGGAGGCAGAGAGATAGGGAGATCTACGGGGAGAGCCGCGTCGGGCGCCGTGGATTGGCGATGCTGAGCCTGTATTTCTGCCACTGGTGTTGGGTCTGCGAGACGCAGGGGCTGGTAGTGATGGGAACGTGGCTCTCGCTGGCGGGGGAGATGTTCTGGCTGACGACTGAGGCTGTGGCTGTGGATTCTCCGGGTTATAGAGGATTGTGCTCGTGGAAAGGGTGCGGCTGTGAATGCCGCCTCTGAGCTCACCTGGCCGAGAGATTGGAGCTGGGTTCTTTTGTGATCCATGGGAGGAAGCTAGCTTCGCGGATCGAATTTTCATGGATGTTGTAAAGTAGTCTTCGTTTTCCACTCCGTGCCTCTCAAACTGCTGACTCCTGCCGGCATTGGTACCCTCGTCTTCGTCTTCGTCGTTGGTCAGCAGTTCATCATCCCCGTCCGCATCAGTTTGATCCTTGTACTCGGGGGTGATCATCTCAACCCTAGAGCGCCGTCTGGGATGATGAGTAGGGAAGGGAACGCCGGGGGACATGAAGTCTGCCGGGTCGCTTGCGGTAGACCGAACATCTGACACGTGCCGGAGGTGAGATGGCCTTTCCCAGCCCATACTCATTCGTCGTTGCCAATCAGGCACGGCCCTGCTGTCGATGGTCTGCCAATTCGCGGATGGCATCCCGCCTTCATCATGCTGAGCCATCCAGTTGCGAATCGCGGTCTGGGTTTTACGCCTCTCGTTCCTTCGCTGGGTGCGCAAAGTGGCCGCGTCAGGCACGCGACGAAACACCTCCTCCAAAGCTCGGTCTTTGTGGAAGCCAGCAACGGATTCTTCTCGCACTCGGACATTGGGACTGAACATGACGGCTCGTTGAGCAATATCTCCAAAAGAGATGGCTCGACGGCGTAACCGCCTGTGGTTCTCGACGAGATCTGTGGGCTCAAACATGGACGTCGCCAGCCAGAATCTCTCATACAGATAAATGATAAACAACACGGGAAAGTGCGTGACTTTGATAATCGTTCGGTTGAGCCAGACAAAATGCTTCAAAGGCATGCAATAGCGCAGAGGCATCAGCAGCCAGGCGAATATATTGCTAGGTGCAACATAAGAAAACAGCGCGTCGTTTTTGACCATCGAAATGGTGTTGATTGCAAAAACAAATCTGGAGCAATTAGCCGGTCTTCTGTCCACGATAGAAAGAAAGAAGAAGAACAAAGGCAGAAGAGCGGGCCGTGGACTGTGTGCTTACTGATGCTCTTCCGTAGCATTGGAGGCAATCGCCATGAACGAATTTGTCAAGACCGTGATGAGAATGGTTCTGTTAATTTTGTTAGCATGAGGTGAATCTCCCACAAACAGACTAAGCCCAAGATGCGTTGCACTTACACGACCAAGAAGTGACAAATAATGAGGAAAACCATCATCAGTATTCTCGCAAGCCAGTTGTAGGAAGGCCACCTGAAAATGTCAGCATCTCCTCCTGTTAAAGCGAATGAGGAATCAGCTACTTACACGTCCCACGCAGCAGGCGTGAAACCCATGAGAATCTGGAAGATCTTATATGCTACCTCACCAGCATCGCTGGCTTCTTGAGAAGACGTGAAGAAAACAAAGAACCCGCTGCACATGATCAGCATTAAGACAAATACAGCAGCCAAGTCTACGGCCATGAGACGAAAGGCAATCAAAAGCTGAGAAAAATACTGATAATGGTCCAGAACGCTGAAAATCCGGGGTAAAAGCAAAATTGCATTGGCGGCCAACACATCATATGCCATTGAATTCCACTGATGGGGGTCGAGTAAAAAGACACCGTATGCTCGCATGCAGTAGTACGCGATAAGCAGGACAAGAATGCCCAAGTCAAAGATGTTCCAGAAGCTCATGATGTACAGGGCGAATCCTTGTTCGTTGAATCCGACCAGCTCGTCCAACATGAATCCGGCGCTCCAGAACCAGAAGACTAATTCTAGTCCGGTGATATGGACGGATCGTTGGGACAGTACAGCCAAGAAAAGACCAATCAGAACCGCCAAAGACAGGGTGGACAGGAAGGACCGATATCGCGGAACTCGAAGACGAGAAAGTTTGAACATGGATGCCTGCCTGGGGTCGTACAGCATGACTGTCCGTCTCCCCGGGGGACCCTGATACTGGCCGGGCTTGGGTGGAAGTGAGCCGAGCAAAGGAGCCCTACTATCCGGTTTCGTAGGGTGTCCATTGAGGCTCTCAACAAGCGTGGGTGGCGGCTCGCGATGTAGGCTATCTGCGGAAGAATAGAAGGTGATGGCTCCGTTCCAGATGGCTTCGAGCTGTTGGACCACAACCGGGTGGGCCAAGAAGTGTTTGGCCGAAGCTCGGATGGCGACTTCTAGTGTCGAGGTCCTCGACGCTACCACGGCCTGCTTTGCTTTGACCGACGACCTGCTCTGGGCCACTGGGGGCTGCGCTCCTGGAAGTCCTTGAAGAGGGTAGAAATCATAAGCTAGGGCATCGATCAGTTCTCTCGTGGAGTATTCCTTGAGCATTTTGAGAGCCAGAAGTTCGCAGACTTTGGCTCTTGTGTTGCTGATGCCGGCATTAGCAGCATATCTTTGCCCTTCCTTGCCAAATTGTAGACAATTTGCCATGAGCGCGTAGATTGTGGCCCTTGAGAAGTGCTGCGTGCGGATTTGCTGCAGCATGGGCTTCACCAAGAATTGGGATACCTGCGGCGATCGCAGCTGATCCCATGACAGCGAAGTCTCGGTACGAGCCGTAACAATGATGCGGATGGAGTGGGTAATGCTGTAGATAGGGAGTGAATCTGAAGTACCCAGCAAAAGACAAATTGGTCAGTGTCGGTTCGCATGAACGCGATTGATTGTAACAGTGTACGGCGACGACAAGACTGAAATCCAAGGAAGAGGAGAAACGTGCTGACCATGTCGTTTCATTTCTCAGCAATCAAGGAGAAACAAGGGTGTAAGCTTACCAAGATGCGTGGCAGAGAAGAGAGGAAGAACGGGAAGTCTCCGGCGTCGATTATCTTCATCAGCGTCGTCTTCTTCTATTTGGTCTGCTAGATCTTCGTCTTGGTCTGGGTCTTGATCTCGCTCTCGCTCTCGTTCCCTCGCCCGATCGTTCGCTTGACCATCATGGCCATCAAATTGGGCCAGATCTTCCTCGATTGTGTCTTCGTCGTCGTCGTCGTCAGCCTCGGTAAAGTCTGCCGTTGCATGCGTACGGTCGGCATACTGAATGTGTCGTTGCTGCGAAAGGGGTGACGGGGAGGAGGCAGCGAAGTCGTGTATGTCGAGGCGACGAGGTCCGCGCCTGGGTTGGCGAAGAAGCGAGGAGAACATGGTTCCGTACGATGCCTCGCCTCTGGCTGTCATGGCGTCCCGCGTTTACGCCCGTCAAGATGGAAGAGCCATGAGGAGCAACGATACAGATAGTTTCGCTCCTAACGCTCCCGACGTGAAAGAAGGGGAAGCAAGCAAACAGCCGAGGAACGAAGGGGTAGGGAGAACGCCGAGCGAAGTGGGTTGCGGCTGTGATGATCGTAGTTGAGACGAAACCTGGATCGACTTTGCTGTGCAACATACGCACCAAGACACGCCAAAGACGCACCAAGTCGCACCAGGAAGTGAAAAGTAGACCAGACCAGTTGACGTTGACAGCCGCGACAACTGACCAGGGCAGGCACTAGGCGAGGGGCACGTGTGGGGATGGGGATCCACCCATCAGCCACAGTTTGGCCGCGGGGTCCACCACATGGTCCGATATGGACGACGATACGGCCGTGGCCCGCGGGAGTCATTGCATCCGTAGTGCCAGCCGAGTGGTCGTCAGGTGTCACGTCACAACTTACAAGCCAGTCATCGTTCTCCAGTCTCACCCAGCTCTTATTATAATAACGTCTACATACTCCGTGTGTACTCCGTAATTAACATCTTGTGTTCTTCGAAAAGCGTCCTCTGGCGGCGACAACTTACAAGTGCTTGCTCTAGCCTCTCATGCGTCCCATTGCCTTGAGTGTGGGCCTGGCCGTAAATTGCAGTCTGACAAGGGTACCTTAGGTACCAGGTACCTTTCAGGCAAGGGTGGCAGCCTCTACAGCACAATGTACGCCGGCGAGGGACTTTGGGAAATGCTTCTGAAATCTACCTACGGACGAAGTCAGTATCGATATCGATTTAGATCAGCAATATGCCGAGTTCCACGCGTGTCCGTCTCGTGTTCGCCCTCACATACGGAGTATGTAGTATCATAGTATGTACGTCACCTAGCATAATCGGATTGCATAGCGAAATGCGATGCAGGCATGAGAAGGAAGCACACAGGTGACAGTACACTGCACAGGCCACGAGGCTACAGTCAAACCCCGTTTGAACGATCCACCACAAAACGATATCTTCACTCTAACGATAACTTTGGGCCTAATTTTCTGAAATCCCATACAAATTTGAAATAACGATAAACCCCACCTGAACGATAACGATACAGTTTTGCTCGAAAAGTCACGTGATATCGTTATTATGCAAAACTGAAGAAATCGTGCGGCGACGCGTAGCGGAGGGGAGGCGCACATTTCGTGTTTGCCTCTTTATTGACTTCTAAGAATTGCTCACGTGAACACGCTCACGTGACACAGGCCCCTTGAGTTTTTGCCTAGCTTCGCGTCAATGTATTTTTTCGAGGTCATTCGCGTTTTTTCGCCCATTCCATCCCAATTCCTCATGCAATATCTGCCCCAAGTTTCAACTAATCGCGACCCAATCTTTTTTGGCCCATTCCATCCAATTCCTCACGCAATATCTCACCCAATTCATCGCTCCAATGGCTCGTAACTTGTAAGGCTCCTAAGCAGTACAAGAGGTTTCCAATTAATGCTGCCGAACGACTGCGCCTTCGACAACACCATGCAAAATACCCCCGTGTCAAGCAGGCCGAGCTAGCTACCTGGTTCTATGAGCAGTTCGGTCACCCCATATCGCAAGCCACGGTATCTGAGTCCCTGTCTGACAAGTTCAAGGATCTAGACGATCCGACAAAACGTATAAAGGGCGGCACCCAGAGAATTAAGCAGGGTTATTGGCCAGAGCTCGAGGCAGCCCTGTTCGAATGGGTTCAACGGTGCGAATTAAAAGTTATCATCAGTACTGAACACATACGCATGACAGCCGAGAAATTATGGAATGAGCTCACCGTCTACGAAGGCTTGCCGCTTCCAGATTTCAGCAACGGATGGGTGGACAGATTCAAGAACAGGCACGATATCAAGCAGCGCACGAGACACGGAAAAGCTAGCTCTGTAGACGATGCCGCTATGAAGAGCAACCCGTTGAAATCCGGTCAACCATTGCTCTGTATGACCCCGAGGACGTCTGTAACTGCGACGAATCTGGCCTCTTTTGGAAGGCAATCTCTAACAGGGGCCTCTCCACACAATCCATCGCTGGAAGCAAACAGATGAAGTGCCATATCACAGCACACTTCACCTGCAATGCTACTGGCACTGACAAGCCACCTCCTTGGTTTATCGGTACTGCCATAAACCCTCGGTCTTTTGGCAGACAGAACGTCCATCTGAATTCCTATAACTGCATTTACAAAAATAACAGCAAAGCCTGGATGACGGGCTTCCTATTTGAACAGTATCTCCTTTGGTTTGATCGATATATTGATGAGACCAAGCCCGGGACAGGTAGCGGAACAAGACAGAATCAAAACCGTCATGTCTGTGGAAGCGTTCTTGAATCCTGTGGAAGAGCTTACGACTCCGTACGTACCTATGTACCTACATACATAGGTATGTATTATCTTTATGACTCTCTAGTACTCCGTACGCCGTACTATCCTTCCTCGACAACGCAGGCTGCACTCCGCGGAGTAGTACCTCCTTCCCGGGCTTGGTCTCACCAATGTATCGATCAAACCAAAGGAGATACTGTTCAAATAGGAAGCCCGTCATCCAGGCTTTGCTGTTATTTTTGTAGATGCAGTTATAGGAATTCAGATGGACGTTCTGTCTCCCAAAAGACCGAGGGTTAATGGGCCATGGCAGTACTGATAAAAGGAGGTCGCTTGTCAGTGCCAGTAGCATTGCAGGTGAAGTGTGCTGTGATACGACGCTTGATCAGTTTGCTTCCAGCGGTGGATTGTGTGAAGACAACGACTCTACCTACTCCGGAGTCCGTACTCCATACGTACCCACATATGTACATATAATCTTCAGAAGATTACTCTGTGAGTCTGTAGTATGTACGGAGTATGTAGGTATGTACTCCGTACGCCATACTATCCTTCCTCGACAACGCCGGCTGCACTCCGCGGAGAAGAGTTTTGATCTTGATCCTTGCACTGGATTACCTACATAAGTGCTGGCAACTCCGGGATGTCCGCAGCTACACAGGTGCTAGGCCACTTTACATTATACATGTACGTATTTTGGAAACGGTCAGATCTGAGATTATAATTTATATCCAGCCTTTCTCGCGTCGAGGTTATGTGAGTCGTGAGTCGTGACTGAAACGAGTGGCTGATACTAAAAAGCTCAAGCCACCTCCTGTGGCGTGATCCACTTGAAGTTGTCATGAATTCGTGAGTCCGAAGTCGTGACTCGTGACCAGTTTTATCGGAGCCGGGAGCATCGCAAGTTGCAACGCGACGGGTGCCCAACGTGGGCGACAGGCGGCGATGAACAATGTCGAATCCCACCCCGGCGGCGTCATCGCGACTGTACTCCGTATATTGAGTAGGTATGTATGTACATAACATACTATGTACATACAGAGTTTGACGGCCTCACTGGACGGCTTCTGGCTAAAAACATTGACGGCAACGAGCGCGTCCATGACTCCATGTCCTCTAGGTAAACCCCTTTCTCCTCCTCTTCTCCCCACTCCAGTCCTCCACGGACACCTGCTCAGCCAATTGGGCGCGGGGCGCAAGCTTGGTCGCATTGAACGGTCCAGCGGCCCCAGGCTGACCAGTTGTGAACTTGTGAGGCTGGTACCTGCATGATGCATCAAGCGGCCTAGTCGCCGTTCACTCTACGGAGTATTCACGTTGGGGAGAAAAAAAGGCCCGTGGGCCGTGACACGCCTCCATATTCGACTCCATTTCCGCCTCCACTAGGTACATAGGTTACAACTTACAGGTAGGTACATACCTACTCTTTCGAAATGCACTACGATAACATACGTAATCGAGACAATCAGCAGCAGCTAGGTCTAGCGTCCATCATTGTCTCAGCGCCTTTCCCGGCGCGTAGGTATGATGGGCCAGGGACGCTTACGCCGACCTGCTGACTGAAAGGAGAACATCATCATCCCGAAGATGATGGCCGTGATGAGTGCAATCTGCCGGGAGCCAGGAATGCATTGACTGCTGCAACTGCATTACACTGCTGCTCTGTTTCTGTTTGTTGCTTCTCTCTGCTGCTCCGCTGAAGAATCCCGGCACCAACCAGACCAAAGTTCGTTCGTCAAAAGCGAGTCACCCCTGTCTTCCTGGCTGGCCTCGATTTTCTCCACAGCCTTTTCGTTCCATGTTCAAGCATTCCGTACGTTGTCTCGAGCTTCTCCCTGCCGGCTGTCTGCCTCAGTGCCTCGTCATACTTCGTCTTTAGCCCAATACTCTGCGTGTTCCAAAGTGAAAGGCCGTCGTGTGCCGCTCAATTCGTCAACACCAAACTTGCCACGTCCCTACATAAAGGCAAGCCACCGTGGTGCGCAGCTCTGGCATGGGCTGACTCTGACAAACGAAGCCCCCTCTATGCAACAACAAGACTTCATTCTCGCCTTCTCAATTGCTGCGCCAGCTTCCGTAAGGGAGGCTCAGTCGCATTGGACCACCACCTACTCCTGACGCAGACCCAGCAGAGGAAGGTGCATGTGGGATTCTGTCGTCGTGAGCAGGTGTGACGCGCGCGCCCCCCCTCCCCCCTTACTTGGCATCGTCGGATCAGCATGTCGCATTCCAGCTCTACCTCGTCCAGAGCTTCGTCCATTCAGACACCGAAAATGGACCTGCATAATCCAAACCACCAGCATGGTCTTTCGTCCGACTCGTCCGACCCGACTGCCCTGAAGCGATTCTCCTCATCATTTGATAGGGAAGAGAAGACGAATGAAAACGACGAAGAACGGGTCGAGATCAATACGACGGACCATAGTGCTGAGGTTAACGAGGCTGTGGAAGACGTGGAAAAGATCGATACCCTCGAGGAAATCGCAGAGTCTGACCAGGCCTGTGAGACTGAAGCAGCAGAGGCGGTAACTCCTACTATGACACATGACTCAATGGTCACGGTCCGACTATCAGAACCACCGTTCCTCACTTTGGATCCCACGATCGTCGTAACGAATGACGAACTGCCAAGCTTGCCACCGGCCGCACTCGAAGAAAAACACATACATGTGGAGGATGAGTCAAGTGATGCCGAGACAGCTAGTGATCAACTTCAAAGCAGGTCGTCGAGTGCCTCAGATGCTAAGGTCACTATATCCACGCCTAAAGCTAAACGCAGTCTCCAAGACGAGTTAGGGCACAGTACTGCAGACGGCAATGAAACTGATTCTTCTGAGGATCACGACGAAGTGGATTGGGAGCAATTAGAGAAAACCGAAGATGAGCAGACAAAGGACGAAGAAACCGACAATGTATGTGGACTCTGTTAGACCCGAAGGCACCGTCCGTGACATTATGATTACATGCTGACAGGTTTAACAAGTCAACGGCTCTTCTTCTGGCACGCTTGGAGCAGGAAAACGCGAAATTGGCTACGAACCCAAAGAGTGTCAAGGTGCAAGCCGTTGAAAAGCTCTTGTCAAGCAAACCGCGACCGCCATCCATGGCCCAGCTGCGCAAGATGGTCAACGGGCCGACACCCTCGGCGCTTCGATACTCCATGCTACCGCCACCGCCGATGACGGATCTAGAATTCTATGCCGCTCTTGTCAAGGACTACCAGCAAACGGCCGCTCGCCTGCCTACTCTCTTATCCAACAAGATTCGGAAAGGAATACCACCACCGCTGCGAGGAGTTGTTTGGCAGAGCATGTCGGGTTCTCGTGATGCTGTCCTCGAGGAACAATATGAGCGTTTCTGCGGCGAATCAAGCCCTTACGAACTCCTTATTGGCAAAGACCTGGGTCGAAGTTTTCCTGGCGTTGACATGTTCCGCGACCCTGACGGTGATGGGCAGCGCATGCTCGGCAGAGTTCTCAAGTCATTTAGCCTTTATGATACAAAAATAGGATACTGTCAGGGGCTTGCCTTTCTCGTGGGGCCATTATTGATGCACATGCCTGACAAGCAGGCATTCTGCGTCCTTGTTCGGTACGTTACAGAACCTCAAGGCAGGCCTCATGGCCATGACTCTTGAATAAGCTTTGACTTACTGACCTTGGACGTTTGAATAGGCTCATGGAGAAGTACGATTTACGCGACTGTTTTCTTCCTGACTTGTCAGGGTTACACGTTCGCATTTATCAATTTCGCGAACTCCTGCGACTTCATATGCCTGCACTGTCCACGCACCTTGAGGAGATTCAGGTGGAGACGGCATATGTCTCACAATGGTTTCTCAGCTTCTTCGCCGTCACGTGCCCATTGCCAATGCTATTTCGCATCTACGATGTCATTTTTGCCGAGGGAGCCTCTGAAACTCTGATGCGCGTTGCTTTATCACTCATGAGGAAAAATGAGTCGCGTCTGCTTGCGTGCTCCGAGTTGGAGGACGCAATGCAACTTCTCTTGTCTCGAGGGTTATGGGACTGCTATCACTACAATGCCGACGAGTTTGTCCAGGACTTTGCCAGTCTGACGGGTGTTGTGACCAGAGAAAAGCTTTCACAGCTGGAGCAAGCATATCGAGAGTCTCTGGTTGCGACCGCAAATGCGGTGCGAGCATCCGATATTACCACGGCTGCCAGCCGGTTTCTTGGACGCATTTGGGCCTCTACCAGCAAGAGCAACAACTTGACTCCGGGTTTGTCTGTAGCGCCTTCTCGACCACTCAGTATGCTTCGTCGCAGCACATCAAAACAGAGTCTGGCGTCAACACTGAACTCGATGGAAGCGAGCTCCGCAAGTGTCACAAGCTCAGCCTCAACTGATGCCAGCACGCTGTCCCGGGACTCAGCCAACACAGACGACGATCCAACTAGCCGTGAGTCGACACCTGTAGGACCCAAAGCCATTCCGAACAGTACCAAAACCACGGAAGAAAAATATTTGCATAGCCAGATCGAGGATCTTTTGACAGCTTTGAGCGAGATGCAGCGTAATCATGCCGTCATAGCCAACCAGTTGCAATTTGAGCGAGAGGAACGAGAGGAAGATCAAAAAGCCATCCGATCGTTGCTTGATGGTTTGCGAAAGCGAGCGGCAAGCCAGGATGGGTCAGACGCAGCTTTGGTTACACCGGTAGGAAGCGGGCATGAGGCAGCTGCTCAGTCTGTGCCTGACGAGGAGCATGACCGTGATGGCACTCCAACGAACAGAAACCGGCCAGAGCCAATAGCTCAGACGCGGGCTGGCGATGAGCTGCCCTCCACAGAAGACCTGTCTGAGCTTCTAGATAGGATCGAGAAGCGCTTCGCAGTTCAGGAGACAAGCCGCCGGTCATCAGTACCACAATCAAAGTCCCAGCTACGAGACGAGTTGGCGAATTCAAAGGAGCAACTGTCCATTGCAGTTTCTCACTCGCAGGAGCTCAGTCGACGAATTCACGAAATGGACCAAGAGGTTTCTGCGTTGCGAGAACAGCTGCGGGAACGACATGGACACGTCAAATCGCTTCATCAAGACAAACAACGGCTCGAAAAGCAAATCCATGGCATGAAAGTGAGGATATCCAGCAGCTCAGTCTCAGAGTCCAACAATCGCGACTCGGAGACGGACTGGGCAGGAAAGGGCAAAAGTGGCGGCTTGCGGGAACTCAAACTGGGGCGCAGCAAATCAATACCATCACAATCTCCCGGCTACAACAAGAGGATGTCGTCCCTGCCGCAGAACCAAGGCGTATCTGCACTTGGGGGCTCTTCGGAAACCGAAAGCAGCTCACCTAGTGAACACGAAGCTCTGCTATCAGAGCTTGTGCAGGCCAAGACGGCCGAAGCCATGGCGAAGCAAGAGGCTGAAGAGGCCAAACAAAAGCTTGAAGCGCTGCGAAAAGCTCACGGGCTACCGACATCAGAGCCGCACGGGTCGTTGACGGCGCCTAATCCTCTTGGAGCTATGGCGGTATTTGGCCGACTTACCGGGCAAGCAACAACGCCGCCGGCTGTCGAGCAAGCTAAGCCTACGAGTGGTGCGTCTCTCAACTCGGGGGGGTTTTGGGGGTGGAGGAGGTGAAGAGGTGAGGATGGAGTGGATGATTCAGTAATAAGGCTAGGAGTACCAGAGGGGGTTCAATGTATTCATGACTTTTTTCTTCTCGGTTTACTTTTTTTTCTTATTCCCTATTTTTTTTTTCTTCTTCGGGGGGTTTTTTTGGTTTTTTTTGGTTTTTTCCTCTTTTCTCTTCTTCTTGACACTTTGCAGATTCATGCATGGTAGAGCCAGCAAGTGGCGCGTTTTTTTTTTTCTATTTTCATCTCTTTTCAGTATTGATGCCACGTATTTCATGTATATACTTTGGTTCTGTGGCTGCATTTGCATAACGAGCGAGCCCATGTGTGAATACATTGGAGGGAAACGAGTCCCTGAATGGGATTTCATGATCTGTGAGTGGCATGGGGTGCTTGGCGGCTGGAAATGCTGCGCAAGCGTGCTTGTTAACAGAGGGGTGCTGGTGGGAATAGGAATAAGGATTGGGTACGGAGTTGTGTTGGACGGACATGATATGGATAGAGGTTGCTAGGAACTGTTTGCGGAGGAATTGCGTTGGAGGATGAGGGTATGGAGGGTAGCTTAGAATTGCGCGTCTAGATGGACTATGCGACGAAGCGAGAACTGCCTTGGTACGGTAGCGGTTTCTACGTCTACGAAGGAATAAAGAGATGAATTGAATTGATGAGGAGTATCTATGTCTAGCCAGAGACGATACATATTCGACTCATGTTCCATTTCAAGAGAATTCGACTTTCGTCACTAGTGACGTAAGAGCACGAAGGTTTCGGTGATAGCGACAAGTATTGTTGACATTCTTGAGGCTGAAAGTTATAAGTCCTTCTACGATGCAATTCAGCCCGACTTTCAATATATTCTCAAAGAGATGTCGAATCTATAACTTTTGATGTAAGGCGTGCCTGCCACATGAAGCTTGTGGTGATACGACAAGCATTATTTAAGTACCACTGGGATGTACTTGAGCTGTTCGACTTTCAATCCATTCTGCAAAAGAGGGCTGATTCCTCTTCTTTTGGAATCAGATAATTGTAAGAGTTTTGATGACGTGACTGATTTTCGTACATAACAATCTTTGATGCAAAGTGTGCAAGATGCAGCTTCTCCATAAACTTTCTTCGTTCGAGGAAGGAAGTTCGATCCTCGTGACTAGTAAATACCAATGCTGAGGGTTGGTGATGCGTTATCTCCACCAACGCATTCTGCAAAAGAATGGTTAAAAAAAAAATTCCTCGAAAGTTGGCCCCATCTTTCAATCAATTACTTTCACGCGATGTCTCGGGTAGTCAACCACGGATTATACCTATAAAGGTACCTATGGAGAGCAAGCTGATTTCCCATGACGTATCCTACGATGACGTACATCAATTGAGAACCTTCTGTAGTCACAAACCCTGATTGTACACATCAAAAAAGGGTCAATCTGCCTTTCTGCTTCGCCATCTTTGCCACACTGTAGACAACTCGACTTATGTACCTTACTCCTCTGTTTACTACCTATGTACTCATCAATGATCAGGCAGGCCCTGTGGCCACGAAGAGAGGAAGAATATCAAGTCGTCATCTGCATGTCACCAAGGGAAGGCGGACGGGTGGAGGTCCGAGGAGCTCTATCAAGGCACCCGGACGGGTTAGCCTCAGCCACTTCAGCCACACTTGTCTGAACTTCTAAAGAACGTTGGTGCACGTGAGATTTTGCTCCGGTCTTCTTATCTGCGACAAACTGAATGACGCCGCGTCGGGGACGAAACCCAAATTCTGTTGCTCGTCCGTCTTGTCAGGTCCACGACTCCACAGGCCCATCCATGTGCTTGTGCAAGGGCCAAAGGCGCGTGAAGAGGTACATATGTATGTAGGTACATACCTATGTACCTAGAGGTAGGTAGGTATGTTGGGCCTTGGGCCTTGGCTCTTTCAAATTGGCTGGCGCCTTTAATAAAGCTTGGGCGGAAGAGATTTCAAGGCGCCGTCTGCTCGATGGCTTGTAAATTTGTAGGGCTGGTCTGGAATTAGTTAGATCCAAGCTAAATCGGTACATTAGGTAGCTGGAGTGAATTGCTGCGAGTTGAAATTTGGGAGTCGTGAGAGCAAGGTGAAGAAGGTGCGGGAGGCGATACATGTGGTAACATGTCGCGTGTTGCAACTTGCATTGTCGACAGTGGACAGTGGACACTGTGTGTGTATTACGGTATTACCGTGTGCTGCAACCTGATTCGAATTGTTCCGTTCTTCATCCTGCATCTTTCGTACATTTCCCTGTTCTTTCTAAATTCTGCCAGCTGCCCACTCTGTGCGCCTCTCGTGCCTCTTGTGCCTCACCGTGCGTCTCTGCACTTGCTCGCCATAGGTAGGTAGGTAGGTAGCTCCTTCCTCCAACTTCTGCCCGGCTCCTTCATTCTCTCCCCCGAAAACTCACAGCTTGCCAGACAAGCCAAAAACAGTCGCGCACGCTGCTCACAGGTACATCAACACTGCTTCACATCTTTTTGTCTCTTCCTGACCCCGTGGTCCTCTTGCTATTCCGCCGCGCCCGTTGATCCGATTAACTGCATCCTGGGACTATTATACCGGGCACCTTATACTGGAACACATTTGGACCGTCTCGTCTCTCCACCTAATTCGAACCCCCTGGCTGGCTGGCCCCGATTCCGAGCTCTGCGCTTTTTGTTGCTGACGTTTTGGCCCCGTCCCTCCGCCCCCTACTAGACTCTACACAATCGTGCGACCTAACCCCTGTCCAACTCTTCCGACGAAAGGGAAAAGAAAAGAACACACTTTTCAAAACACTGCAGCAAACTACACCAAATCGCATTCTTTAACAAATATCGCCATGGCTGACACCGCCCCCAACGGTGCTTCTCTTCTGGAGACCACCAAGGACAGTAAGGTTCGTATTGCCATGCATCTGTTTTTGTTGGCGTGGCACACGTCGCCCCATCACGTCGGGGCAAGCTGCTAACCAGGGCCACAGTACCAGTACCCTGACATGTGACCATCGCATCCAGCTCTCGCCGTTCCCGACGATATCAGATCCTTACCCGATTTTTGCAGATGCCAATGCTGCCTATGATGCCGTCACGAATGGTAAGCTTCTTGATGCCATCGCGTTGCGAATTTGTGCCAGTGCCAGTGCCAGCCTAGTTATTGCTGTTCTGATGCTAATCCGCTCTTCTTGTGGCCAGGCCCCGTCGCTCAAAATGTCATGGAACAGCAAGTGAAGACCAAGGCCGAATTTTCCAATCTCGCTGCCTCCCGAAGGACTCCCGTCAACCCTGCTGCTACGGGCCAGCCCCTGACACACTACCACTCCTTCTTCTCGGAGCTGCTGTCGTGGAAGAACCCTCGTAAGTGATCCGAGTCGAGTCCTCAGGACAAAAAGAAAGAAAGAACAGAAACCTCAAGCACACTTGGTTAGCAGCCACTGATATTCCTCGCCTCAAGGTGCCTCTGCCATCGCGTACGCTACGATTGTCTCCTGCATCTTCGTAGCTAGGTACCTCGATGTGATCCGCTGGACTTTCAAGCTGTCCTCCATGGCTTTGTCCGTGACTGTCGGCGCCGAACTCGTAGGCAAGGCCGTCCTGAACCATGGTTTGGCCACTCAAATGCGCCCTCGCCGATACCGCACCATTTCGCGAGCTACTCTCGATAAGCTGATTGGCGACGTCCACGAGCTTATCAACTTCTTCGTCATTGAAGCCCAGAGGATTCTGTTTGTGGAGAACACTGTTACCTCGGCTGCTGTAAGCTCTCCTCCACCAACAACACAGCTTGCTCTTTTGTGGTGACTAACTATTCTGTCATGACTAGGCCTTGGTCGCCGCCTTTCTCTCGTACCACCTTGTCAAGCTCGTCCCGTACTGGGGCCTTGCTATTCTTGCTATTACGGTTGCCTTTTTTGGACCTCTGGTCTATGCTACCAACAAGGAGCTCATCGATCACCATTTGCAGAATGCTTCTGAAGCCATCAACGCCCAGACTGCTCAAGTTCGCAGTGTCGCTCAGAAGCAAGCCGATCACATTGCTGCTATCAGCAAGCAATATGCTGGTGACTACACCGGAAAGGTCCAGGAGATGCTGCGTGGACGCGGTGCTGCATCCCCCTCCCCGGTCTCTACTCCTAAGCAGCCTATTCCTGCTGCCTCCATCAAGCAAACCGAGACTAAGCAGCCTATCTCTGCTGCTCCCGTCAAGCAACCCGAGTTCCCGGTGGCCCCTACCGAGGAGCCTTACTTGAAGAAGGTTGCTGAGCCCGAAGGTCTCGTCCCTATGGAGCCCGCGGGTCTCATCCCCACAGAGCCAGAGAGCCTCATCTCTACAAAGCGTGAGGTTCTCGTCCCTACAGACCACGAGGTTCTCGTGCCTACTGAGGCCGATAATGTCGAGGCGGAGCCTTTGATCGCTTCCTAGGTGGCTCATTACAACAAATTCCACGCGTAATGAGAGTAAGCGAAAGGTCAAGGAGATGATGGTGCGTGGATAGGGTTTTTTGTGAAGGGTTTTATGATGAAAATGGTACGGTGGAGAGAGGGTGTGTATGGCGTGTTTTTTTCGCCAATAAGCACAGCTTGTGCGTTTTTGGTGAATGCGACGTTGGTTCGATGCTAATTACTAGTAAATGACAAGTGTTATGAGATTGTAAGCACAGCTCAGGGTGACAAGATGGGGAGGCCCTACGAGGTGGAAGAAAGATGAGATATCAATTAAGGCGAGACGTTGTTGCTGTTGCTCATGATGAAAGTTTGAATAAAGCATGACGACTACTTTGTACATGGCACGGCGCGACCTCATGGTGCATTATCGACGACGCGAGAGGCTGAAGGATGACATTGGGCACAGTTCGTCCTTGAGTTTGAAAGAACAAATGTCCAATCCTTTGGCAGAGTGATACCTTTGTAAAGTGTCACATTTTTTGGCAGATTGAAGCCCTTTACTTGAGATGAACAACACCTTTTTTTAAGTATAGAATTTCTTTTGTAAAAAAGATGTTCGTACTAATAAAGCAGAATAACACCTTTTCTCTGACAAACAATTACATATAAAAAGATATCTAATGCATAAAACCTCAGCCTCATCACCTCCTCCTCTTCCCACCCCCACCACCACCACCACCACCATCCTCCGCCGCGGCCCTCTTCCTCCCATTCTTCCTCCAAAACTCTTTGGACTCCCTCTTCTCTCTGGCCTCCTTTTTGTCCTCATTCTCCGCAAGCTTCTTCTTAAACGCCGCATGGTTCTCCGCCTTTTTCGCCCTCCTCTTCGCAGCAGCATCATTGCGTACCGTGAGGAGTTGTTGCATGAGAGCCCGCGCCTTGGTCTCATCCGAGTTACGAGGCAAGACCACGGCACGTTTCTGGAGATATGTCTCGTGTTTTTGCTTCTTTGTCGTAATGAGCTGAGACTTGAAGGGTAATTGAGCGGCCAGAGCACGAGGCACACGCAGGGCGTTAAAGTGACGGGTCTGGCGCTCGATTTTGCGGTACTGGCTGTTTTTGGGTTGCGGTGCAGAGAGGTCTTGATCGCGGCGGACTTGGCCGGTGAGGCGCATGGGTTGCCAGCCGATGAGGTTGGTGGCTGGGTTGTAGAAGCGGTGGGGTTTGATGGGGTACCAGGCGCGGAGGAAGATGATGTCGCTGACGAGAATCTTGTCTTCAAATGTGGCGCGGAAGTGGCCTTCTGGTTTGGAGAGGGCGCGTTTGATTTGGCCGCGGATGCCGGAGACGGTTTTGATGGAGGCGCCTTCGAATTTTGCGATTTCGAGAGAGGAGCTGAACATGTCTTTGATGAAGGCTGTGTTTTTGAAGATCTTGTAGGGAGTGCCGGTGAGTTTGAGTTTCTTGACGATTTCGGTGGATTCGTCGACGCTCAGGACGGTGCCGGTGGCGGCGATGCGGAAGCCGCCTGCGTTTTCGGCGGGAGGCGTGAACGAGTTGAAGCAGACGAAGCCGGTGTTGGGGGCGATGAGAGGGGCGTAGATGGTGGCGAAGCAGTGCATGTGTTCGGGGGTGTATTTGAGCATGCGGTTGCGCGTCCGGGAGTCGGTCGTGCTGTAGATGGGCATGGTCTGGAAGCGTCGCCAGCCGAGGGATAGGATCAGCGGATCGTTGGTCTTGAGGATCTTCTTGTGCCAGCGGTGTCGCTTGATGCGCACTTGCACGAAGCCCCAGCGGTCTTCGGTTGGGGTGAGGCCACCGACCACGATGGGCATTCGCGCGTTGAATCGCGTCACGAACTCGGCTGGCACGCCTTCGAGTACAATCTTGGCGTACTTGCCGGCGCGGTAGCCCTCGACGGCGGTCCGCTGGCTTTCGTCCAGCGTCTCAAACTCTTCCTTGTTGATGTCGAGCTGCTTCTGGATCACGGCTTTTTGCGCATCGTACCAGTCGTCTTCTCCAAAATCTTGTACGTCGCCACCCTCTCTGCGCGCGTTGGCTTTGTCGTTGAGGAAACCCTCTCGATCTTCTTCTTCGAACCGCTGCTTCAGTTCTGCTTTGCGCTTGGCGTTCTTTTCTCGCTCCGCCGCTAGGTCGTTGGCTGTTTCTACTTCTGCCTCGGCCCCAGCATCCTCGGCTTCCAGGTCGCGGAAGACACCGTCTCCCTCGTCATCTTCATCTTCGTCTCCGAAACCATCAAAGTCGTCGTCCTCACCGCCATCTTCATCGTCATCGTCGCCTCCTAGATCTGTGCTTGTAAACTTTCGACGCAGAGCATCAATGTGGTCTCGTTCTGCCCATTTGGTCGCCAAGTCTTCGTAGTCATATAGGGGTATCGAGCGGTCCTCCACCGCGTCTTCTTGTTCCTGTGATGTCTTTTTGAAAAACTCCTCATCGTCGTCTGACTCCTCAATGTTTTCTTCTGGGGACTCTTCCTCTTCGCCTCTCCATCGTTTCAGGACCTCTTGCGGTGTCAAGGACACATCATAGATATACCTAGCCAGGTCTCCTGTGTGAAATGTGCGTCGCCTGCCATGCAGCTTGCGGGCTCGTCCAGCCAGGTCATCCTTCCACCGCATGGCGGCAGCTTCTTCTTCGTCGTCCTCATCAGAGTCGAACTCATCGTCGTCGTCGTCGTCGTCGTCGTCTTCTTCCTCTTCGTTCTCCTCGCCCGATAGTGATCCGAGGTCTGAGTCACTGTCGGCAAATGCAACGTCGTCTTCTCCTTGAGACTTGTCGGCGCGCTTGCGGAACACCTTGCCCATTTTGCCTTCGTCGAATTCGACGTCGTCATCTGGACCATCGTCGTCCTCGTCACTTCCGCTCACAAAGCCTTCATCGTCATCTTCTGCGTCTTCGTCTTCGCCCTCTTCGGCCAAGCCGTCATCAGACTCGTCCCCATCCCGCTCGGCGACTCGAGCACGCCGTTGCGTTTTCCGGCCGGTATCATCCTCTTCGGCCACGCCATTGATCTTCTGGCCCCCAGAGAAGAGCTGCACACCATCCTCCATTTGACCCAGCAGTCGTCGTTCACCCTGCAGGCCGACAATCATTTCTTCTCCTTCACCCCGTTCCACATCCTCCGCATCCTTGTTGAAGCTGAAGCCCTTTTCTCTTGTGATCCAGATGGCATCACCATCAATCTTGAGGCCACTGCGATCTGACATGGGCGCATGCAGCTTCTTTTCCTTGTCGTCCAATCGTCGTCGTCCGGTCTTGCCCGTGATTTTGGCCAGAGCTTGCTCCATGGACGGTGTCGGGCACGGGTCCGGAAGAGCCTCCATAGAAGCTACTGTGAAGTCCCCCAGCCCCGCCACGTGTACTCGTTGTCCTTGTGACGCAAAGTTCGTGCCGCGGAGATAGCCTGAGAGAACGATGGAGCGATCGCATTTTGGGTCTTCCTCAACCTTTGTCGGGTGTGTAATGTCACGGAAACTGTCGATGATTGTGTATGGATGATTGTTGCGCCAGATGAGCGGCCGCGGATTCTTCATGACGGATACAAATCGAGACAGGTTGTGAATCTCCCGATCGGGATATCGTCCATTTAAGACTCCAGAGAGGTAGAACAAATGCGCGCCTTGGTACAACTCAGTCCAAAGTCTACGTTTTAATCTCTTCTTCGCATCCTTTAGGGCCTGGGGTTTGCGGAAAAGGTCCAGATGCGTCAAAATACCAAACACGTTTCCCGGCATACCGGTCGCAGCCAGAATGTTGAGGAACTCCATCGTCTCCATCTCGAACCCAAAATTGCCATCTATCATGAGCAGAACAATGTCTGCAATCTTGGCGATATCGACCATGGCTTCCAGTTGATTGGGGCATTCGACAAAGGTCAAGCGCTGTTTCTTCGACGTCACGACGGTGATGGGGCCTTGAGGGTCTGACAAGGTCTCCTTGGCATATCGTCTGACCATGGACTTGAGTAGCGTGGTCTTGCCGACACCGGGAGGCCCGACGATGGCCACGAGGCGAGGAGGAGCCTCATCTGGAAGTCGGTCGACGAGGGGTACGTGAAAGCGTCGTTCTTTGATCTAGACGTCCAGCGGTTAATCATCCGTTTCGTCCGTATTCCGTCGCACATAAAATGGTCAATTGGAGAGAAATGGCATTACATCTTGAGATCTCGCTGCCGCTTTTTGCAGCTTTCCGGGCTTGGAGAAGGCAAAAGCCTTGGGATTGGGATCTGCGTCACCGGTCAGCGGCCCGATCGAGGCTGAACGAGAATTGTGGGTTCGATAGACGGAAAATATTTACCTCCCGTGTGCTTCTTCTTGTCCTTCTTCTCCTTGGACTTGCGATGCGGTTTGTGAAGCTGCTCCATGGTCGCGCTTCGTCTGCGATCCTGTGCGCTGCGCAGGTTGACAGACAGACATACAAGCTGACGACGTTGTGCACGGCGACTCGAAATTTTTTTGGCGACCCAGACATGTCCAGTTTTATCGATAAGCATGTAGGTGGGGCACTTGTTATGTCAAATGGGGGCGTTCGCTAGCCCGATTCCCGGCTCCAGCTGGTAGGAAAAACGTGATCACATGTTTAGCGTTGCATTGATTACATCAAATGTACGAATTTTTTTTTAAAAAAAAAAGTTGTTCTATTTATTTTGATAGATGCTGCGAGGACTCTAAATCCCGAAGCAGACTTCTCTGAAGCGATGAGACCAGGTATCCCTGGCCTGGTGTTGTGGTCCTGACTCCTGCGCGGCCCACGGGCTACCAGCGATAGCTGGCGCCAACATGCAAAGCTATCCAATCAAGACTTTTCCCATTTCAAACGCCTTCTTTCCCAGAAAGAAAGATATCCTAATCCGACGCCAGCCTTTTGCTCCAGCTTGTTCCTCAAGCTTTTATTTTTTTAAAAAAAGAAGTCGCTTAATTGTAAATGCCCGCGGCAAAACGCGGTTCCATGCATCCCGGCCGTATTATTCAAGAATCAAGCCCCACGACCACAGAAGACATATTGTGTTCGCGGTATCGTTTGCTTTGTTGTTGGTGGTAAATCCCCTCAAGAGATGATCGAATTCAGATGACAAACCGGAAGGTCGGCATGATGACAGTCGGAAGCTTAATCTTTTTGTCTGTGGGATCCTTGCTGCTCTTGGCGTCCTTATTGCTCTTTGTGCTGTCGATAGAGCTGGCGGCAGAGGCGCGACGGCTCTGGGCGGCGCAGCGGCGCGAATCGCGCATGGAGGAGAAGATGTTTCTTGAAGAGGAGGTTCGTTCGAAGGTGTGGCGAGGGGGGATGGCTCCGTTCAGGGCCTGTTGAGCGTGGATGCTGACGGTGTTCATGGTGTCTTATGGAACAACGGTTTGAAGAGAGTTGTTGTTGGTAATGGTGAGGATGTGGTTGAGGCTGAGGTTGAGGCTGAGGCTGAGGTTGAGGCTGAGGTTGAGGTTGAGGTTGAGGTTGAGGTTGAAGATGAGATTGTTGTTAAGGATGAGGTTGAGCTCGAGTTTTGACTTTGAGATGATAGTGAGATGGATGGAGTAGAGCGATGTATGTCTACGGCCGGGCCTGACCTATATGTACTCCAGAGCGAGGAAGTAAAAGACTCCTGTGATGACCACGCCTGGACACACGGTGGTGTACGTAGGTATGTACGGATACTCCGTAATCGTATAGGTACATACATACATATGTCGGGACTCGGCAGGGCGTGTCCACCAAGAAAAAAATGTGTCACAGCGACGGGAGGAGGCGAGGCAGGGGGGGCGTGTCCACATGTACGTGTCAAGCGGGGCGCGAACCGAAGCTGCACGCCCCCCCTGACGCGAAGCCTCATTGGCCACGAAGCCGCGGGTGCCGCGAAGCCGGGTGCCTGGTGTGGTGTGCCCACATTGGACCTGCAGCGACGCCGTTACGACGACGACTGCTTCTACATAACAGTCAGAGCAAGAACTTATACTCCGTAAGTGAGCAACACAGTACAGTACTCAGCCATCATGACTTGGCGTAAAGAGTCTTTACTTGTCTTTTTCTTGTCACTGACATACGGTAGGCATCGTCCCTGCTAGGCACCAGGCGCATTGCTAGAAAAAATCCTCAAGTGCCCCGTCCCCGCCAGCACAATGCAGTTCCCGTTGGCAGCCGCTGATACCCGCGGCTTGGGACTAACTAGTACCTAACAGTATACGCCTGCCCCCTGCAAACAATGTTAAGCAAGCTTGGGCGCGCAGAAAAACTCTGTCCAGGCAGCCCGCAACACGCAACATGCATGGGGAGCAGTGGTTTGGCTCTCGGTCGGAGCAAAGCAGACTTGGAAGCCCCCCCCGGACCCCGGTGCCTGTTCCCGGATCCCGATCCACGGGGCAGGGCAACCCCTTTCACTGTTCAGTGTTCAGTGCCTGGCCGGTCCGTGGGACGAGGCCCGGAGGCCGTTTGGGCGTGGGCGGGAGGCGTACCCGACGGGAAATGTACCCGGGTTGCTGGTTTTCGTTCTATTTCTCCATGTTTCTTTGGCGCTTTGCTTTACTCCGTACACTTTACTTTTACTTTTACTTTGCACACTCAGTTTTCTTTGCACGTTCAGGTACATACATATTGTACAGTTTCCTGAACGTTCTTTTTTGTGGAACTCTTCAAGGTGGTACCTTAGGTACCTACCAGGTATGTACATATGTAGGTACCTAACCTATCCACGTGGCTTTGTACATAGTACATATGTATGTACGGAGTACCTAAATGCAAATGACGTGCATGACTGTATTATATGGCCGTCTCTTCTACAAACTACATTTCTGTTGCCATTCTTTTCCATTCATAGAGAAATCAAGGAGTCAACAGCCGAATGAATTTCACCACACTCTCTCCCAGTCACAAAATTATCGACACCCTCTATGTACGAATAGCCCACCGGCCGGTCGGGTCGTTTATTACCCACGTCGACATCCCCTTAATCCCCACCAGAGGCTCCGCTTATAACCTCCCGAGCCCCATCATGATTCATCCATGATGTCCCATCGAGCCGGCACTAACAGACTTTTCCTACCTAACCCAAGAAAACGTGGCCGCGCGTGTATATTGCCTCGTGTTACGGAGTAGTCACACAGCAACAGACCAAGCCACACCAGATCGAGCCGATGACTCTAATAACAGACTAGGATGTGAGCCAAAAAAAATTGTAACTTAGTGTGAGTTATGTATGTACATATGTATGTACTCCGTATCTACCAATTCTTGTCACAAGACTACAACGAAAATGCCTTCCAGGCCCGTCGCACAGCTTAAACCCATGTCACATGTGTGCCAGACGGCAAGTACGTGTACCGGTATTAGCATCCGGTCCAGCCTGAGCTACATGCGATCCCATGCTGTACTGTGCGCAACATGGCAGCCTGCTGATGACTGTTCTAAAAGCGGCCGTGTACGTGGCATGTATGTACCCCTAATAAGTAAATGACTCCTAAGTACGATGTAAATATGTAGGAGTTAATAAATGACTCTTCACGATACCTAAGGTATGTATGTATTGTGTACGTAGCATAGCATCTTCTAGAACAACCGGTCCATGCTGTTGCAGTCGTACCTGAGACCTCATACCACCTTACCATGCCGTATTGCGTACGCAAGATGATGCCTCCTATCCTAGGTAGGTAGACAGCTATTTCACACTGTTGCACATACGTAATTTCGCGGCCTGTTGCACAGCAAACGACCCATTCAAGACTGTTGACTCACCAGTCCCTGTATTCTAGGGCTTCCTCCACCCGTTACGACAAGCCTACCTTAGAGGCTAAGGTTACTCCGTACTCCGTAATAAGCCACCCGTGCAAGCCGAAGCAGTGCGACTTTGTTGAAGTTTGAGGTCCCCATCCCATCATCATCAGACATCATCACAGCAAGCCTCGCCGCCACGATGTCGACTCCTCACCTCTCCAGTGCCATCCCTTCTTTAGGTACTATTAACCTAGAAGCTGTCATTCAAGATATCCTTGCTCATCTTCACCATTGTCGGACTATACTCCGACGATCCCACCTCCGCACCCGCATCAGTCAAAATATCGTCCACAATCCGCCGACTCGCCTCCCGCGCTATCGGTCAAAAGTCAGTCAACATTCTTCTTCTTCTTCTTCTTCTTCTTCTCGACATTATACAGCTTAGTTCCAATGCCAAATTTGCCATCTAGTGGAGGCTATGCATCTTCGCGACTCACCTGGTGTCTGCAGTAACTTGGACGGCGGCAACGCAAACTGAATCGTCTTAGGGGGACTAAACCCCGCATACAAATCATCATCATCGTCCTCGTCCTCCCCATCGCTATCCCAATCAATCTCGTATTTTTGCCTCCCGCGTGATCCTGTCGCTGCACCCTCAGGCTTCCCAGCGCTACTGGGCTCGACTGTCCCCGCGCCTGCAGCAGCTCTGCTACGCGCAGTAGATGAGAATACATCCCGCGGCTTCGTGTAGCTCCGCATAGGTGTCTGCACACTCACGCCGGGCGTTCTCGGGCCCTGAGATGCAGCGGCAAGTCGCTGCCGCGCCATGAGCTTGTACGGCGACACGAAGATCTCGCTGCGTAGTATCGGAGGCGCAAGTTCAGGCGAGGACATGAAAGAATCGTCATCTTGCCACAAGGGCTTTTCTTTCTCCTTTCCCTTGTCTTCGCCCTTTTTGAGCGGCGAGATGCGTATCCCTGGTCTGTGGGGTGTAGATTGCAGACGGTAATTCTTGTCCAAGACGCGATGTAGTAAAGGATCCTTGTGGTTCCGTCTTGCTGAGCGTGGCTGTTCAACTGTATTCTCGGTCGTGTCTTCGGTCGTGTGTTCATCTCCCCCGTGGCCCCTATTATATATCAAGGACATATCTGGCAGCTGGGCTGTCTGCTGCGCAAACAATACCGTCGAGTCCTCCTCATCCTGTAGAGCCGTCGTGTTCTGCTCCTCGGTCTTCATGCCCGGGCTCTGCCTCGTGCTGCCAAAGGCCCCTCCACGGGCTGCCATATCTGCCTTGAAGGTCTTGGTGGCCGGCAGACGAGGGGTACTACCCGAGAGTTCTGCATCGTCCAACATGGAGTCTTCCTCACGCAGTGTCGTGTCTCTGGCTACTGGCGTTGCCGTCATATCCTGCTGGTCCTGTGTGTACTCGGTAGTGGTTTCGCCCCGCATCGCTGTGCTCTCCTCCATGATGCTGCTTTCATCGTCATTGGCGAGCTCTTCGTAGCCGGATAGCGAGACATTAGCCGAGGCCTCGAAGAATTGTTTCCAGAACTATTGTACCGGACAGTTTCACGGTTAGCAGTCTGTGTTGTGCATGTTTTCCGAAGGAATAGAGGGAGGGCAAATCAAAGGAGACGGTACCTTTGATGCTTCCCACACAGAGCGCGAGTGCTCCCCGTACTGGTCGACGACGGGGATAATGGTTGTCGTGACAATTCTGTGCGCCTTGCTAAAGTTGTGATCGATTTCTGTGTGTGTGTGGGAGGGGTCAGCGAGAGCGTGCATCCATGTGCCAATGCCTATATCATGGCTGCGCCGCGTACCTTGCAAGGTCAATGTGATGGACTGCTCGAGCTTTTCCAGCTCTTCCATCAGAGACAGATTGCGCGCTGCGAGATTGGTTTGCGCCATGTTTCCTGACATCTATTCTTCTTGCGCGACAGCAACACGATCAGAATTGGAGGCAGAGAGGTGGTGTCTTGAGTCGACTGTCGTGGACCGTGGTTGATGAAGATGTGACGTGCCGTCGCGTCAGGCGCCTTCACGTGTTGAAACTTGAGGGACAGCTTCGGTCATCCGCATGCCATTGCAGTGACCACTAATAATAAATCGGGCGGGGCGACGACGGCTTCGAAATGTGTATGAGGTACATAGGTACGGAGTATGTACTGTACCTAGGTTAGGTACCTGTAGGGGTCGAGACAACTCTAATTAAAGACCTCCTTCTCCGTAAACACTTCATATGCAGAAGATTGAAAAATCCATGCCTCATTGTCACGTATGTTCATTGTTTGGCCCATCACTCAATTGAATCAATAACTACAATAATAACCCCCCAGATCCAGCTTGGTCAACAACTGCGCAACCAGGCTATCGTCGCTGACACCAACGCCATATTCCTCCAATATGCCCGCGCCCGCAGACTTGATCCTCTTACCACTGGCCCTGCTGACCCTCGCCTTCTCAGAGAGACCTCTGCAGACGGTTATGAATACTTGCAGCTTCTTCCTGAGCTCCGCATACGATTTTGCTGTCTTCAGCTTGTGCTCGTCTGCCGACGCTGCACCCCCCTCATCCACTTTCCCCAGCGCAAGTAATCTCGCTCGTTTCGCATAGGCCAGTATCATGGAAAATATTTCTTCCAACAGCTTCAGCACAGGCTGTTGACGCTTTCGCAGGAAGAGCGAAAACATGATGCGCTCCAGCACCAAAGAGTGCATGTCTCGTACCTCGGTAGGGCTGAACGTGGCGGCTGCTTTGTCGCCGGGACGGGGATTGCGCCCGTTGAGTCGACTCCGAATACTGTCTAATGTATGGTCAAAGGCCTGCCATGGAAGCGCAATGCCACTATCGAGGAAGTAGGAGACGATACTGCTGACAAAGTGCTGTGATTCGCGGACAAAGCGATATGATGCATTGTCCTCGAACCACGTGTTCGAGCGTGAGTTGGTATCCTTGTAGAGTTGATTGACAACGTAGAGCATTCTCAGAGTGCGTAAGAGAAGCTTGAATATGCGGTCATAGTGCATGAGGTGAAGTGGCGTGATGATGCTCGCCAGCTCTGGCGGAGTGGTGTAGGACAATCTCAGGAAATCAAGCGCCTCAAGCGTGTCTGGATCCATGCACTTGTCAATCTCTTCTTCTGACAAGTCTCGCACGGCAAAGCTTAGGTCTCCTGGTAAAACCGGGCCGTCTGAATCGGCCTTCTTTGACAAATTTGACCACTCTCCTGGACTTGCTTCAAACGCTTCACTGAGCACCCCCATCAGGGCGAGCCGCAGTTCAGAGCTTGCTGGCGGCCATGTGTCTCGTCCTCCTAGACGAAGGCCCATGACACCTCCCTGCATGGCTACGCCGGTGCGTCTTTCGGCCGTTTCGAGATCCGGATCGAACAGGGCGTGGGACAGACGGCTGCAGAATAGACCATTCCGCAAAAGTTGAAATTCCCGATGTAAGTTCAGATGCGATTGCAGATCGTGCTTTTCAAAAAGGAGGCGCAGGCTTTCGCGATTGACAATTTCGGCTTGTGCCGAGGCAATTCCACCAAAAGATAAAAGAGCAACGAGCGACCAGTGCGGCGTGTTGTCAGAAGACGCTGTACGGGACCCTGCGTCTTCTTTTGCGTCGCCTCGAGAGCTCCTCACTCGTACCAGGCGATCAAAAGAATCACCATGTGATTGTGACTGTGTTGATAAAGGCTGATTAAGATGCGCCATGGACTCGAGCAAGCGCTGCTCCAGTACGTCCTCATCTACTTCGAAAAGATTGAACTCGAAATTGCGCCCCGGCTCTTGCGAATTGAAGCTAGATGACACACTGGGCTGAAATGAAACATCCAGGCGACTCTGCTGCAGCGTGAGCAGCATATTCTTGCGATATTGATCCACGCGTTTTTCGAGGCGCCGCACGGCGTCCCAGTCAAATTGCCACTCAGCTTTGGGAGGCATGTTTGCCGAGATGACCCCCGGTCGAGACAACGGGTGATCCGGATGATATGCTCTAATAAAGCGCAGATTTCTCCCCGTCTCAAACATCGACTGTGCAACATCTATGGGCAAAAAGGAGGGAATCTTGTCGACGTCCAATCGGAAATCTACATCTTGGACTTCTCGCCCAAAATCGTCGCTGGATATTTCCGTATCGACCTTGACAAATGTCTTGTTCTCGCCAACGCTTGACTTCGAAAAGGGCAAGCCCGTTTCATGACGCGTACCCAGCCACTCTTCGACGGATTCGATCCACGGCACGGACACTCGTCGCAGTATTTCGCAAAGCGTGTTTCGAACATGCGCCTCATTTGACTCGTGACTGGACGCCTCCTGGAAAACCAGCGTCAATACATCCTCGTCGGAGCACCCCGAAGGTATCCGAGCCGCAAGGTCTCTTAGTGGGCGAAGAACTACCGATGCCTCTTTGATGATGGACTGAAGCTCCAGTAGTGACTTTGGGAACCGTCCGTCGACAGTGACGTGGAAAACTACAGCGCGCAGAATCTGGTTGATGGAGCTCGCAAGCGCCACAGCACAGCGACTCGATGATGAGGTATACAGTGACTTGGAATAGTCAGTCAGCTGCAGGTACGTCGAACCACATTGCATGGCTAGTTGTTCCACGCCATGGAGAACCTGCTTCGTGTACCCCGAAACACGAAATTCGGAAAGAACACTGGCAAATTTTTCATGATCCGCGCTCTTCGCGAAGAAGACGGATCCTCGTCCCAGGCTTAGCGATAGTAGTGACGCAAAGTAGGCTCTTGTCTGGACTACTGGGGTTTTCGCATTGTCCAGTTCCAGAGAATCGGTTGGCCAGCTGAGCAATGCATCGTATGCTTCAGCGCCGGCCTCACTAAGGAACAGCGGCGTCGAAGCGATTGCTTGTCCGGTATTGAAGACTTTCCAGGTCTTGAAAGAAGCTGCTTCTGGTGGCGGTGGCACCGTTGCTGCCATCCATACATCGGTCGTCGGTTCTGGAGTCGTTGAACCCGGGGATGACGGGGAGGCATCGTCATTGGCTTCATGGTTATCAGACCGGTTGGGTTCGGGGGCGTCGGGCTGGAAGTCAGGAAGCTTGAAGAAGCCCTCGGTCTCGAGGCTTATCGGCGCAAGTGGCAAGAATCCGAGTTTGTTGTCGCGCAAGTCTGCTCCGTGATGATTAGCGCATTAACTAGCATTCGTAGCAGACGCAGAACATGTGCCTTACGCGTCAGATCAGGGCCAATGAGGGAAGTCGAAGCCTCGTTGGTTACTTTCAACCGCTTGGACGATTTCCAGAAGTCGGGGATGGCAAAGACGTCTGCCTCGCTGTGACTGCTGGCCATGACCTCATTGTGATGCAGTTGTGGTACAGGCAGTTGTGATTGCCGCGGCCGAATGTGTTCCGAGGAGCAAAAGAATAGGGCAGCGATTGGATACAAGATGTTGAATTCATCAAGTAACTACCTCCCTACCTACACACAGTAGTAGCAGTATGTACATACCTAGGTATGTGCATGTGGTTGGTGTCTGGGTCGGTGAGACCCGCGGGCCGCGAGTCGCGACGCGTGTAGCTGCGCGAGTCGCGTGGCTTCTCGTCTCCAGTCGGCCACAGCTACCACAGCCACGATTTCATTCGCTCGAGGCCCATTGAACATCTGCACCTGCCACCGGCACAAGCTCTCTCCGAAACCCCTCGAAGCTTCAATCTGCTCATTCGAACCTAGCTTTTCCATTATTACCAGTTCTGCCATCCATCAGTTCATCAGGCTGCTGCTCAAAATCACTGCGAAAACGCTCAAGCAGAGCTCCTCACACAGGCTGGTCCATAATGCCTCCCAGGAAACGGGGTCGCGGCAACGCTACCTTCACACCATCCCGAGCTCGCGACAGCGAAGCCACAGACGCAGATACTCCCACCGCCAGCGACGTCGGCGCAAAGCCGTCACGCAATCGCGAACAATCTCCTCACAATGATATGTGGACAGATGATCAAGTCGCCTCTCTATTCAAAGGCGTTATCCGCTGGAAGCCTGCTGGTTCGTACATGAGTCAAAAAGGAAACGGGACTGGGAACAGAACTAGTTCTGCTCTCCTCATCGTCCACCATACCGCAAGAATACTGATAATCGCGCGCAGGCATGCACAAACATTTCAGAATGATTGCCATCTCAGAACACTTGCGGAACCACGGCTTCGATCCCGATATGTATAAGCACACCAGAATCCCCCACATCTGGAAGAAGCTACGCACCTACTACGACCTAGATATCATCGATGAGCGGGAGCTCTACGACAACGACGAACTAGACCAAAAATATGTTGAATTCTCGCTGCCTCTGTCCGATTTCCACAATACAATGATGCTTAGGGCTGTGGCAGATGCCAGCGAAGTACCCTCATCGCCACCCGAACTAGATCTCTCTGGCGAAGCCTCGCCAACGCGCAAACGCAAGCGATCAAGCACTGTTTCCAAAACGCAAGCCGTGGAGGATGATGATTCAGAGGACAGTGAGGACAAGACGCCGACACCTGTCGCTAAACCGACGAGGGGAGGAAGAGGAGGCCGAGGGGGAAGGGGAGGCAGAGGCGGTCGGGGGGGAAGAGGAGGAAGAGGGCGGAGGGGCGCCGCGAGTCAAGGACAGCTGACTAGGGCGGACAAGAGTGACAAGCCGGGGAAGAATGACAAGGCGGACACGACGGAAGAGGAAGACGATGACGAGGAGGCGGAGGCGGAGGTGGATGATACGGATGAGGAAGAAGACGAAGAGGATGGAGATGAAGACGAGGATGGAAGCGGATCAGATGAGAGAGATGAGGAGAGTCCCGAAGAGGAGGGCGGCAATACCGCTTCGAGGTCGACGAGGGCAGCAGCTAGGAAGAGTAAAGCGCCCAAGCCGACGGCCAGACGAACTAGATCGCAGCGATGACGAGAGCACGACTCTGCATGGAGAAACAGTGTAGTATTGTCTCTTTTGTTTGCGCTCAGTACGGGTATCTCAGTAGCACATGGTCGTGCATCATACGCCCAGTCATATGACAATAACACCCGTACGACGTCAAGAACTCGAAGCGTCCGACCTTTGCCATACACGAGGCCATGACCGTGGGACTGACCCCGAGAACGGCCCCGAGAGGCAGCGCCCTGGGAACCTACATCAAGTGGAACTGGCCGGCGAGGTGATGCTCAACGTTTTTCCACAAGATGGCAAGCATCACAAAGGATATCGTCCTGTTCGACAAGGACAGTATACACATGGAGGAGAGAGCTTGTGGCCAAGATGACCAAGTTCTTGTCGGCCAGCGAAACGTGAGACTGCAGATGGAAGTACACACGCCCCAGCAAGTTGTCACAGAAGGATGCCAAGGTCGAGTGGCTGAATAGCAAGAACTTTCTTGGCAAGCTCACAGAGAATAGAGATGAAGCTTTCCTTTCAACCTCTGGAAACACATCCAACGATCGATCCTACTGATCTCAGCCACCAATCGGGATGTTGCATATTTTTGACGCGTTTTCTCGCACAAGAACATGGCGATGACAAGACTGCTGATGCGATGACCAAATCGTGGGACCCTATTTTGTTTGGATCCAAGAGTATGTATTGTATGTACTCGATGTATTCAAATATTCAAAGAAAGCGTTTCCAACACCGAACACCTCTAGTGTATATATGTACATATATCGCCTTCTGACATGGTCTGATCGTTCCCGGCAAACTCCATGACCCCTATGCTATGCTATGCTATGCTATGCTTATTATACTTTCATCGAGACTCATCAGGATTGGTCCTGCTCTTCGTCCTCTTTCCCACTTCCAGTGTCCAACGTCTCCCATTCCTCATAGTACTCCAGTCTGGACGCCCAATTCCTCCCCCAGGGTAATATCCTGTCCAGCCCCTGATTCGACTTTTGCACAGGCCCCGGCTCCTGCACCCTGGGAAGTTCCAGCGGCGGCCTCCTCTGCAGAATGGACCACATGTGAGTCTCGGCTTGGTAGCTGGCGTATTGGTCATGGCGCTCGGCCTGTGCCTCCTGCCGCCTCTCGGCCTTGATGCCGACTAGAAGAGCTTCCTTTGTGCTGCGCACGTGGCGTATATCTGCTGCTGCGTAGCAAAGAATCTCACCAAGTTCCCGGTCAACCTCGTCTCTATCGTCAAGTTCCGTGTGCTGTTGCCTAGGGTTGTCGTCTCCCGAGATCGCCCTCGCGTCGTGGTCTGGGGTATCGGAAGCATCGTCTGACAAGACGGCTAGTTTCCATACTCTTTGATCAGAGCTCTGCTCTTCATCGGCAGTCTCTGGGTGGAAAGATAGTTCTTCTTCGACTTCGTCGTACGTCATGGGTTCCTCTTCTGTGTCGGTAGCCGCAGCCGCAGCCGCAGCCGCAGCCGCAGCCGCAGCATCATCATCGTCGTCGTCGTTATCGTCATCATCTTCATCATCTCCGTCTGGCTGTTCGTTGTAGACGTCCAGTCGCAGCCTCCGAGCACTTGTCCGCCACCTCTCGAAAGAATTATGCGGCATGTTGAGAGATGCAACAGCGGCTTCCACGTCTCTCTTGCGCACAACGCGACGAGTCGAGGGGCGGAACTCCATTTTGGCCCGAATCCTTGAAGTACTGATGAAGAGTGTCGACTGAACGAGCCGTCGTGTAATGGAGACAGCCAGGGAGTGGAAGTCATCGAGTGTTGTGGCCCATATGGAGGGCTGCTTGTCATCGACGTTGCTCCAGTTATTACCTGGGATCGATGAATTCATGAACACGCGTTCCGACAGATTCAACCACGTAGGCAGGTGGAAGAGCTGCGCAAATTTGAGAGCTTCGTCAGGAAGCGTCTCTCCATTTTCCACATGTCGACTTAATTTCTGGGCCAACGAGGGTGTGATGTCCCAGTTGGGACCCCATTTCAACTGCTCCCGCTGTTCCTCTCGCCGCTCTTGCCGGACCGATATGGCATCTGCAGCTTCTTCTTGCGCATGACAGCACTGCGGACTGAGTTCGACGGCTGCGGGGTATTCTGCGATTTCCAGATACGACCGACTGTTCTTAGATTTCCTCTGCTTGATACTGTCCTGCAAGAGAGTAATGTACTGCTGGACCTCAACTTCGCTCTTGGTGGCAATTCGGGCTGCGATTCCCGGCAAGTCGTATTTTCCCAGGCGGGACATGGCTTCGAAGAAGCGTCTCTTCTCTATGGCAGACCAGTGAGTGAGCCCGATCTGCGACTTGAGCAGTTGCACTTCTTCTTCCCAACATTCGCGTTGAGAAGCATCTTCAATGTCCTGATTCAGAAGATCCAGATACTCGGTATTGAAGACTCCTTTATGCCTCTTGAAGGGACGAACTGCCGAAGCTCGTTGGGCGGGGCGCTTCCGCCGCAATGCATTGCCCGATGCTTCATGTCCGTTTTCGGCTGACGATAATGCCTCTTCTGCACTAGCAGCGAATTCTGAGCACTCATATGAGCTGTCTCGTTCTCTTTGGTGCGCTCCAAAGGCTTCAAAGGCGTCTGGCGACTCCGTTCTCAGCTCTGCCTCGTCGGGATCCATCTTCTCACTACTACGTTCAGAGTGGTGGCGGTTGCTTGTCGGGATGATATTGACATTGTACTAAAATAGAGCGTCGGCCGGATAACAGTGGCAAATCGATACGTATGGTCATTTGCGAGTATCACAGTCTCAATTATGAGATCAAGTTCTGAGCTTTTGCGCCGGTTATATAGATATCTGTTTGTCGTTTGCGAGTTTGAGCTCAATGAGAGTGCAGCAGCCTGTGGCTTGTGAATGGAAGTGGAGACATCTGTTTACGTAATATCCCAATACTTTGAGGTACATATGTACATACGGAGTACGGAGTACGGAGTACATACTCCGTACATACATATAAGATTAGGACAGTCTCAAAATTGTCGGACGAGCATACAATTGGCTAAAACTAGATAATATTTCTCGCTGAACCTACGTTACAGCGAAAACCATCAATCGAGGTAGACAAAGCCAAACTGTGGGTGGTGATAGCAGGACAAGTACATATACCTACCTGGTACTCCGCGGCGCGGACGATATCAAGTTGTGGGCCGTGGCACATGAAAGCTGATGAAACTGGTTCTCTGTGCGACCAAATATTAGAAATCTAGAAAACACGGCGTCCGAAATGATGAATGAATGAGGTCAACAAGATGTAGTTGGTTTGCTTCAAGACAACTTTCTCACGAAACCCAACATATGTAGGAGGTACATACCTACATACCTAAGAGGTGGGTATGTATGTACCCGATTATCCGATATGTATATACTCCGTAGGTACCTACCTACATACCTCTGCAATGGCACTCACTGATTGGGCTGAAGCCTGACGGCAATGCAGGTGGAGACGACTCTGTCCATACGTACTAAAAAAAAAAGACGAAGCATCTCCACGGGAAGCAGATAAATCAAAAGTGCATCTGTCTTGTTGTCGCAACCACCGATCATCGCTCCTCATGGCCGGCTCATAATGTACAATGCTACTCTTCGCTGCAAAATGCGTCTCGAGACTCGCACCTGGGATCCCTAGGCCGGTCTGGGCACACTGGAAGGTCACTCCGTACAAGGCGTTCGCGGCGCACTTGACGATCGATGCCAAGCCCAAACTTCGCGATTACCAGTTAGAATGCATCCAGTCGGTCCTCTCGTCTCTAGAACAGGGTCAAAAGCGCGTGGGGATCTCCTTGGCGACAGGCAGTGGCAAGACTGTAAGTGAATACCGGCAATGAATGTTGAAAGGGGGCGGCGTCCGTCTTCCAAGGTTCGCGAGCTCACCTGGGAAATAATTTAGGTCATCTTCACACAACTCATTGATGAGATTCGTACGCGGCAAGAGGATGGGCGCGGCGATCGCACTCTTATTCTGGCTCATCGCCGTGAGCTAGTCGAGCAAGCTGCCCGTCACTGCCGGCTGGCTTACCCCGACAAGACGATCGAGATTGAGATGGGTTCGCTCCATGCCACGGGAGCGGCAGATATTACGATTGCCAGCGTGCAGAGCATCACGTCCAAAGACCGGCTGCACAAATTTGTGCCCTCCGAATTCAAACTAGTTCTGGTCGACGAGGCCCATCATATCGTCGCCCCTGGCTATCTCAAGGCCCTGAAGCACTTTGGGTTGGACCACAAGCAGCCAGACTCGCCCACGCTCGTTGGTGTATCGGCCACATTTTCGAGATTCGACGGCGTCAAGCTCGGCGCAGCGATTGACGAGATTGTCTACCACAGAGACTATGTCGACATGATTACCGACAAGTGGCTGTCGGACGTCATCTTTACTACTGTCAAGTCGTCTGCCAATTTGTCAAAGGTTAGGAGCAGCGCGTTTGGCGACTTTCAGACAGGAGAGCTCTCCAAAGCGGTCAATACGGACGAAGTGAACGACATCATGGTCAAGACCTGGATACACAAAGCGCACGATCGAAAAAGTACGCTCGTCTTCTGCGTCGACTTGGCCCACGTAGCGGCTCTCACGAACAGGTTTCGCCAGTACGGCCACGACGCGCGTTTCGTGACCGGGGAGACGCCCAGACTAGAACGAAGCGAGATCCTGGACGCCTTCAAGAGGGGAGAGTTCCCCGTACTAGTCAACTGCGGCGTCTTCACCGAGGGCACCGACATCCCCAACATTGACTGCATCGTTCTCGGCAGACCGACGCGGTCACGTAACCTGTTGGTTCAGATGATTGGTCGTGGCATGCGCCTTCACCCTGGCAAGAAGGACTGCCATATCATCGACATGGTCTCGAGTCTGGAGACGGGCATCATCACGACGCCCACGCTTTTCGGGCTTGATCCAAGCGCCATGGTCGATGGTGCCTCCGTAACGGAGATGAGAGACATGAAGGGGCGCCAAGGCATGGGCGACGCAAAAGAGGTCGACGACAGTGTCGCCAATGGAGAAGATCCGCAGAATGACAGTAACGACAAAGACAAAAACTCTCTCGCCCCCGATACTCGCATCACGTTCACCGACTACTCGTCAATTCTGGATTTTATGGCCGACGCGCGCGGAGAGCGACATATCCGCGCCATCAGCTCCTATTCCTGGGTGCAAGTCGGTTTCCAAAAATTCGTTCTCTCCGCGCCGAGTGGCTCCTACATCCGCATCGAGCCCGTCCAAAATGATACCCCTTCTAGTACCACTACCACTACTACTACCACTACCACTACCACTACCACTACCATAAGGCCTGCCTCTCCAGCGTATCGAGCAGTCGAGATCCGCGCCCTGCCCCGCGAAGTTTCCAGATGCCCCTACGCAGCCCCAAGAGAGATTCTCACAGCCTCTACCTTTGACCACGCAGTACACGGAGCCGACAACTACGCCTCCAATGCCTTTCCACGTACCTATATTAACCGAAAACAGTCATGGAGGCGGCTGCCCGCCACGCAGGGCCAGCTAAACTTTCTAAACCGGGTTCGCGGCGACGCCGAGCCCTTGACCCCCGAGGATGTAAGCAAGGGCAAGGCCGCAGACATGATTACCAAGTTGAAGTTTGGTGGGAAGGGCTACTTTGCCAAGCTTGAGGCAGATAGGCGGCGGAGGGAGAAGCAGATGGGTATTATCGAGGCGAGGCAGATGAGGGAGCGGGTCGCTGTTGGGCCGTTGAGCTCGTGACCATTCTTTGCGCCGTTCACCATCTCTGTCACCATGATTGAATGGGCTTACAGGCGTAATTGTATACATATTTATTATCGCGGCTGTAAAACACAGGCGCAGGTCGGGCAGGCAGGCAAACTTGACACTCAAAAGTACATACGTGGTGCCATGTTTTCTTCGTCAGAATCTTCAACATATCATGTAAAACAGAGGAATCAATTTAGAAACAAAAAAAAATACGTTTTCAGACCAGGCTTGCTCTTGTTCTCGCTATTGATTCTACAGTACTCCGTATGCCTGGACGTAACGACGCGTCTTTGATAGCAAGCACTGTACATTAGGTACCTACATACCTAGTACATAGCTGGTGGTTTTGACGAGAACCTTGTCCTTCATTGGACTCGCGGAAGGACTCCCTACTTCTGCACCTACTACTCTGCAGCCTCGCTCTTCATTTTATCACGTACGCTGTATATGCATACACGTACTGCTGTCTCTATGCGAGAGGTCATTCAACAGGTAGGACTCTGTTAGCCTGATCATATACACATAAGTAAGAACTTGATGCCGCTGCATCCACGTCTACCTGGCTTAGGTACCTAGGTACATAACCTTAGGTACTTTCGCCATGTACAATCACTATTCCAATTTCCATGTGTGATTGATGAGATGGATAAACTTTAGATTCCTGCAATGTGAAATGCCTACCTATGCATGATGCACTGAAACAATCCTTTTGTTCTGCACTACGACATGAGTGCCCGCGTTGAATGTATGTCCTCCTCCTCATCTCTATCTCTTCGCAATAAGGCAAAAGCACAAAACGTTTGGTGCTCTATGTCAGTGATGTCACCACGGAGACAGTTGGCTGATTGGCTTACTTGTCCGTTCACATCCGTTGCGGACATTCATCTGCTTACTCCGTAAGTTAAAGCTCGGAGGATAATGGCCACGTTTTCCCTCAAACCTTGTTCACTCTCGAGTCTCACCAAGACCATACTCCGTAGACACTAACTACTACTAAGCCTTCAATCCCCGACTCTCCAAGTCGCAGCACATAGGTGTATGCAGTCATGTTATATTTTCATCAACGCACTGCCATGCCTATGTACACCACGCAATCAGTCTACCGCACGCATAAATCAGATCTCTACTTCAGACATCGCTCGCTGTAGCTTCAACAAAGTCTTTCAAATGCCATCCATCCACCAAACTCAGCTGCTCCACGCACAGTCCACAACTCGCTCTCCAATCTCGTTGCACACGCAATCAAGATCGCTTTTGTTCGCACCAAGCAAGAGCTGACTTTCTGAAAAGAGGCAAAACGATTCCACTAGAAAGCCCAAAACATCTCATCTTCGCCGTCCGCGTCTGAACAAGGGTATTTTCTCTTCTCAAGGTGTGCTGCAGCCATTGCGTTGCTTGGTTGATAACGGGTATAAAACGGGGACCATCGCTAGTCATTAAGACCGACACTATCCCAACAGGAAACAGAAAAAAAAAAATGTTAAGAAACAAGGAAAAAGCAGGAAAAATATTCATCTCGCAAAGCACAAATCAAATGCATCGACATAACTTGATTCACATGTTCAGCTCAGCAAAACAAAACATCAAACATACGAGAGATGAACCCAAAGTACAAAACGAAGCGTTCAAGGGTATTTTTTCGATACTTTGTGCGAGAGGGTATATCTGGCGGGGTATTCACGTATCATCGTTTTCTGAGTTGACAAGTTTAGCGAAAATGGCCAGTGGGGCCAGGGTATCCTGAATTCATAGAGTGGGAGGTAGATGGTCGGCCACTGTCTCCAGAGGCGCGAGTGCCATGGCGAGGCGTCGCGTCGCCAGGAAGAGGAATCATCAATTTGTTGTCCATGTGCTTGCTAAGTGGCCGTGGTGCCCAAGGGTTGTCCTCGTCAGTCAAGTTGACGCCGCTATCGTTCCAAGGATTGCGGTCGGCATTGAAACTCCGGGCGGACTCGATGGAAATGAGCGACGACTTGGACACGTTATTGGACGCCTTGAAGAAGCTGCTGTTCATGGAATGAGAGCTGTTCTTTCTGCGCTCCAGGAACGCCGAGATGGACGACATGCTACCGGGCTTGCGAAGACGGTCGAGGATGCCGATTCGTTCCCGCGCCGGGTCAGGTCCGAATCCTGGCTTCACAGGTGAGTCCGTGGTGGAGGAAGAAGCGGGCGCATGTTGCAAAAGTTTGGAGTCAAAGTATTGGAGGGACTCTTCGAATGAATCAGACATGGGCCGTGGAATCGACCCCTTAACAACGTTTGCTTCGACCGTAGCAGTTGTCATTTGAGCCTGCAAGAAGTCAATGGCATCGCATAGACCGCCTGCATTATTGCGAGTAAAGCCCCAAATCAGCGTCATGGTGGGAGACCCGTCCTCAGTGTGTTCATCGGGGTTTTGATGTACCGTCACCTCTACCTCGTACTGAGTCTTCAGCTTGGATACCAGGTCGGTGGCAAAACTGGGTGATTCAAGAAATTTGACCAATTCGGGGGTGCGAGCCAGGACCAGTTCATGCTTGTCAGGCACCATTCCCAGTAGCTCGTCCACACAGTGAGGTACCTGCCATTGGGGCCCGGTAACGGTAACCTCGTCACTCGCTACTTCAGTACTCGGGAAATTAATCTTGCAATTAAACTTCTGTTCCAACTCGTCGATGTCGGGAAGACGAGCGATAAGCTGTCGGTGGTACAACCGATCAACGCTAGCAGTTTGCGTCGTGTATTCGGAATCCTAGCGCACCTCCCGTCAGCATTTGTCTCATATATGTATAGGGGGGTTGCATTGCACTCACGGCGCGATCGACCATTTCAAGGATTTCATTCTTGACGGCATCCAAGTTTTGAGCGTTGCGAGCGGGCGTACGACAAATGACATTGTCAACCTTGATGTCATCATCCTCGCGTCCCATTCCCCCTCGTTCCATGGCGTTTGAGAATTTAACAAAGACGGAATGCTTCTTCATGATTCGCTGAATGTGCTGACCTCCGATGCCAATTATACGCTTGTGGTACTGATCCGGAACGTGGAAAGAAATGGACGCCGGCATTTCTTGTTCAACCAAAGTCAGCCCTTGCTTCATGGAGTGATAGCTAGAAGCCAAGACGTCAATGTTGAAGTTGTACTCGTTAAAGCCATCGAAGATAATCTGCACATTGCCTGCGTCATTCCGGTTAGTCCATCTAAATAGCCTTCAATGGGGGGCCATGGACTCGAGACGTACTCTGACCCATGATCTTGTTGATCTTTCCATTCTTCTTCCCACTAACGAACTCCTTGTGCTCGTTGGCGAGCTCAATCTTGACACGGATCTGGTGCTGGGCCTGCCTGACAAACTTGAGCTCCGAGATGATGGCAAGTGCGCACTTGACGGCATCGTCCGAGCCAGTGACGGTGAAACTCATCCTGTCGTAAGACAAGTCTGCCTCTGCGTTGGCACAGATATCCGACAGCATCGTTCGTATATCAATGACAGCATGATGATGGGGGGGTTGTGGCTGTTGGAAATACCATCCAGCGCCGTAGAATTGTCCAGCCTTGTTGCAGAGAAAAAAAAAAGGAAGGAAAGGAAGGTCAGCGAAAAATCACACAAGGAGAAACGCAGAGAGTAAAGCATCTTACCAGGGACATGAGCTCTCGAACCGTACGTTCTACCGGTAGTCCTTCGCAACCCTGTACTCGGACCATAGTTCGCTGGCAAGCCAACGGGGGGAACATGATATAGGTGCCATTGGTCTCGAGGATCTTGCGGACCTTATCGAGGCGGTCGAGAAGAATACAATCAATCTTGGCAGCGGGTATAGTCACGTCTTTCACATAGAGTCTAATTCTCGAAACAGATTCATGCAATTTCTGCTTTGCCAGCTCAATTGCTTGAGGAGTTTCGCCAGTGATAAAAATGTCGGCTGGATCTCGACGTGTAGCGTTCTGTGGGCAATACCTATACATCTGGGAGAACAAAGGCGGGAAGTAAATGGCAGTTCCGGTAGATGATTCAATCAGTTTGATGTTCTTGCGATGACGGCCACACACGAGCTGATGGAGGGATAACTCGATTCTTGTGGCGTCAACTGCACGACCAAGCTGCAGAAACGAGGTCAGCGTTCCTTGCACTCATGATGAGATGGAGCAGTCTTCGACTTTCGGTTTTAAGCCGGGACAGATAGGGTGTCAGTCGTACCAAAGTGTCAATGTGAATTAAGACCCGAGCCTTGGCGTGCTCAGAGGAGAGAATATCTCCATAGATGGCCACTCTCCATCTTTGGTCCATGCGCATCTCAGAATCACCGGTCATTCCATCAACGACGGGTTTCAATTTGGGGCCTAGGAGGAAAATGTCCACGCCACAGAAGGTGGAGATGTAGTCCAAGGTCTCTACCACAGGTCTTTTGAGGGCGCCAGCATTGAGATCGCATACCAAACTTCCGTCAATGTCGATTATTGTACATCGCTGACCAGCAAAACGGTTCGGTTAGAATAGGATGACGAGAAAACGTGATGCTGCCGGAAGAAGGAGCCGAGAAAGTCGGAGGTTCTTCAAGGCGCAAGTATGATGGAGATACGTACCATGGCGATGGGAATCTCGTTGAGTATGGTTTCTCGGCTTTTATTGACTAGTTCGTGGGAGCCTGAAAGGCACACTGTAGTGGCTTGACCTCTTCCGCTTTTCGATAAGGAAGACACAACATGAGCCTCAATGGGCAACGGGCCGACGGACAAATCTAAGCATAGTCTTCTGAGATTTGCTAGATTTTGAGCGTGGACCGGTAGCTCATGAACTTGTACGTCATCGGGGGCGTCAGCGGGGTGTGTCCATCGTAGTACGGCATCGGTCGTAGCGTGAACAATGTCCTCGGTATCGGGACCAGCGAGGTCGGAGGCGAAGGGGACATTGAAAGAGTAGTGAATGGTAGCTTCAGCGGCCTGCGGTGAGCTGATAGGCCCTGTGGGCTGGCCTGCGTTCTTCTGGTGTGGGTTGAGGCCGTTCAATGGCATGTTGGGGCGGCCCATGCCAAAGTTGGGGCTCATACGCTCAGACCAATGACGCATATTTGCCAATTTATTCATGATGAGGACGATGAAGACGAGTCAAGCCAAGAACTGAAGAGATGGCCTGTCGGCGGTGAGGGTGGGAAGACCTATGACGAGCACGGAAGAGGCAACATGCGATAGCCCTGGCGGTGAACGGCGGTAGAATTGGGTCGAAAATAGGCCTTGGATATCACCACAGAGAAGGCGGCGGCCGTCTGAAGAGTTCCGAATGAAGAGTTTGTGTGGCTTTGTGAATAACGCTATGTATTTGAATGCGGAAGCAGATTGTCGAAATCGGCAGCGAAAGGGAGAGGGTATCGGGGTATATCGGGGGTATCGTGGGGAGCCGCTGGAGATAGTGAAGAAAATCAAGAGAACCCAGGGGATGCAAACAGATGATTGGATGCAAAAGAGATAGGAAAGGAAAAAAAACGAAAGGAACAGGGTCAACTGGCAGGTCTCTTCCCAAGTTATCCCGTCTGTATGAATTGGTAGTGGTGTCGAACAAAACGAAGAGGAGGAACGAGGAGGTCTGGTCCGGCTGGAAGTCGTTGAGTGAAGGGCGGAGGAAGTGGAGCTTGCAACGACCACAACACCTAACCTAATAACGCCGGACTGGGAGTTGGTTGGACTTGAGCTTACCTACCTATGTACGAGGTATCTACCGAGGTACCTTAGGTACATACCTGTGACCTGTCCCGACTCCCGACTCCCAACTTCCAACTTCCAAGCCTCGCAAAGCTGACGTGGGCCAGTTGACACTAGCAGCATAGTGGGCCCGCAGCCCGGGCGAACGAATAAACGGGCGGCTACTGGGCAGATGGATAGATGGACAGATGGACGAATAGACAAGATAAGACGAAGCCATGTCTGATTCCAACAAGATAGCCCCTTTGCATATGGATGGTGTTCGGAATTCACCGGTCTAACGGACAAGAACACGCATGAGTATGTATATACAGCAGCAAAGCTCCAGACGACAACGTTCGTAAACACGAGGTTCGTGGCTAAGCCCAACGTGGGAAGACTTGTCCACCAGTATGTAGGTACCTATGTACCTACTATGTGATACATGTACGGAGTACATTAGGTACATATGTACATACCTCATGTGTACCTATGTATTGTACCTACTCCTAAAGGTACCTAACCTCATGGCCACAGGACCTGTAGACTGTACGGACACCGGAGTACTCACACGGATACCTAATAATAATTAAGTGTATGTACCTATACGAATACTAGGATCGTCACATGTTGGCTGTGCCAAGCATCAAACGGTTCAAACCGGCCTTCTCTCTTCGTCTGCATGATCACCTCTTCCTTCTCATCGCGTCTCTTCTTTATTACAATAACTCTTTGTTGTGTCGATGATGTCATTCGAGTCTAATGGGCTCCCTACAATATACATAATAGGTTATCAATCAAGAACTTATCGTCTTATTATTCAAAATAATACCTGTTCCGTTCTAACTTCTGGGTTCCGTTCCTGTCGCACGCCTCGCGTCGATGATCCGTTGCTGCATGGCCTGCACTGCCTTCGAGACTAGCTGAGCGTAATATTGCGTGGTTCAAGTACACCGCAACCACAGGACAGAGACACGTTAGGACTAGCGCGGAGCCGTTTCAGCCAGCTTCAAGTCTGGTTGGTTCTTTGCCTGTTGTGCCGCCAACTTGTGCGTACATATCGTGCGACCGACTACATGTACTCAGCAGCTTGGAGCAGGCGTCAGCAGGATCAAGGACGAGGTGACGCGAGCAAAGGAGGATTGAGGCATAAAGCTGAGAGGCGATCATGCCTTCGTGATGCAGAAACTGGTTTTGCAGGCGCTCTTGGTTCGCTGAGATGGAAATGTCTTGAGAGTTGAGTCTTTGACATGGAGGTGTTGCCACTTTGGATTTTTTGGAACGCAATGAACTGGCAACTCACGATGCCGCAAGCCGATGGCACCAAGTCCGATCTGGAATGCACGCAGGCAATCTCATTCTCAGCCATTGACGACCCATCAACATTCTGATGCTGCTTATTATTCGTAGAAGAAAGGGATGTATGTATGTAGGTAACAAGAATAAAAACACACGTGCACAATACAGGAGAAATTACGCTGGTTGACTTTCTGGCCGGTAGCTTGCTTCATGACGACTCACGAGACCGGACCACGACACATGTCGAATCAGCCCAGTGGTTATAACTTATCACAAAAACCCGCTTCAAACCTTCTTTGAAAGTTTGGAGCGCACCACGGCCCACAGAACGAAGACAAGATGAAAGACTCACAAGAAAGTGCGCGAAGATAGCATGTCTTGGAATTTGTCTCAACGAGCCAATATGTATGTACTGTTATGTTGCACTTCGTGGCGGCTCCGCACACACGGCCTACAGGTTGTAGCCTGTAGGTACGTATGTATGTATGTATGTATGTATGTATGCGTAGAAAGAATACTCCGTATGTAATCTTTAATCAATAAAGGAATCGGTGCGATCCGAGGAGTTCATCCCATTCGCAGCGACGTGCCTGACAACTACCTAGGTACCTACCTGTTACAACTTACAGCCCGGAAAGGCTTCGCGAGAGAACACATTGCTGCATGCACATGGAAGGCTGAAGCCAAAAAAAAAAAAAAAAGGAACGAGCATTCCCCAATCATCGAGTCATTACGGAGTACAAAGCCTTCTTCTGGGAATCGTGTTGGGGGCATTCCTAGCTAGGCTAAGCCCGCATGAACTATTGAATTCCTGCCCTGCCGCGGAATGGAGATCTTTTTGCTGAACTTGTGTTGAGGTCTCTGACGCGTTGCGTCGCGACTCGCGACACACACATCTCAATCATTCTTTCATGATGAAAGGCAGTGCAACGGAACTCGGAAGAAATAGCAATGGCCAGACTGGAGTTTACGCGCTATTGGCTCCCATCTCTTGAGGGAGTAGAGGAGGATGAGCATCTCAAATGAAGATCACGCACTTTTAGGTACATACTACATAAATGATGCTGAGCTGTTGTTCAAAGGCCAAACTTGATTGACTGTATAGCAGTGCCACAGACTTGACCAATAAGGCTGATTGCCAACGGAAATCGCGGCGATTTGCTGCCTACACAAGTTGAATGCAATCATGGAAATATGAGATACTCAGGACAATGCTAGACGAAGCGCATAAGCATTTTTCGACTTCCCAAGTGACGAAACCCGTCTCAGGCTCGTCCTTAGGAAGATAAAAAGTAGATACAATATGTACATAACTTAATCGACAATGATGAACCGCTGTTTTGCTTGAAACCGGGGTATCTAATCAGGAGAGACTCGCCACACGCCAACGAAACCGCTGCTCAGATTACCACAGCGAGTTCAGACAACCATAACGTTGCTCTGACTCGACCTGAACTTGCCTTCATCTATAATATTCCCGCCTGGCGCCATTTGCATATACCATGTCCTGAGGAGCAACGCTAGGTCGTTCAATGAACGTAACGTCATCTGCGCCACGAACCCGGCCGCTTGGGGAAGGATCTGGTGGCCGGACACTATAAGGCCGCTGTGTGGCGGGGTCCGGGACTGGGGCAGGAGGATGATATCCTCTACTATATGGTTGTACTGTGCCACGGCGACTATCAGGGAGAACATTCGCCGCGTACTCGGCCGCGACCGGCACTTCAGGCTGCACGCTATGAACACGTCCATAGTCAGGAGGCATTGGGTAGCGCGCGCCGTCAACTGGTCGGGCACTTGCAGGCCTCACACTATAGCCATCCTCACCAAATCGTCGTTCATTAGGGGTCATGACTTGCACAAAATCCCCCTGCGCTGGTAAAGGCCTCGAAGAGAATTCTCGTTGACGCACATCTCTGTACTCATGATTGATGTAGCCGGGCTGCGTTACGACACGACGCGGCCAAGCGTACGCCTGTGGAGGTGCGGAATAGACCAAGCCACCGTCATCGTAGGGTCCTGGCATATGGTGACGAGAAACGGCTTGCGAAGGGACTCTCTCGTACAGAACTTCATGCTCTCCGTGTCTTGAGGAAGAAGTCACAGATAGCCTAGAGGGAATATGATGAGATGGCTCGTAATACTCACGACCATAAGCATCAACTAGTATTCTGGCCGGCGGGGGTGGCGGAGGTGGCATAAATGTCTCCCCGTCCGCATGAGCTGACATGCGCAGACCGTCTTGGTAGTCCCGATACGGACGCGAATGAAAGGAGTGTGAGTCGGCCAGCATGACCTGGGGGATCGGTTGTGGCGCTGGAGCCGTTCTGGCAAGGTAGTGGGTTGGACGATCAAGAGCATGACCTTGGTGATGCCGAGACCCCTCTCGTGCTAGCAGCACTTGTTCATCGTAGTATCGGCTATTGCTATACTGTGGCTCTCCGTTCGCAGTAGAGCTGTAAGGGGTCGAGCAGGCAGCTGTCGCAGCAAGGTCTACTGGCATGGTGTTGTCTCCAACCGAACGGGACACATACTGAACTCCGACGTCAGGAGCACGTGTCGTATCGTGGCTGGGCGCATACTCATGGACTGCAGATTCCTCTTGTACATGTCGTGCGCGCTTACTTGGGCGGATGAAAGAAGGGGCGTTGAGCGGAGATGGCGATCGGGCCTCCTGTTTGATGGCGATGCTCTCCGAACTAACACCACCTTGCGTGTCAGCCTTTCTCTTCTTCTTTCTTTTTTTCTTCTCCTCTTTCCTTTCCTCCTGCTTCTCCCATCTCTTTCCATTCCCTTTTGTCTGTCTCCTCCCCCCGCCTTGCGAAGAACTATCAGGACTTGTCGCGTCATACTGTTCGGTTCGTAATGCATTGACCTGCGCCGGTGTGGCAATAGCACTATGGTGACCAGAAGTATGCGCACTGCCATGAGTAGCTGAGGAAGCTGCCGCCAAGGCACTGATGATAGTCGGATTCGTTGGCTGAGGAGCAACGGGTTGCAGCGTATTATGATTTCGGACAAGGGGAGACGGAGGATGAGTCTCGAGACCACGATCGCGAGGAGCTTGCCTATTACCGCCCGTGGCTATCTGGAAATTTCGCGAATCGTCTTGCCTAAGGGCAGCTGGCCGGCTAGCAAGAACTTGGGTGGAGCCTAGGGCTTGAACATAATTGTTGAGGCCGGGAACAATACTCATCTGCGAAGTCGAGCTGGCATTCGTTACGGAATGGTTGCTCCTTTCGGTCATGGGTGCAAGCTGGGCAACCTTGGGATCTTGAGCAGGAACAACAGTTAGGCCTGAGCGCGGCTGTGTAAGCTGTTGATTGCTAGATCGCTGTGCACTGCCTTCAAGTTGTGGATGAGCGTTGTTAGCTAGTACATCTTTGTGCAAAGTCAAGTTCGCGTTGCTTGTCAAAGAAGTACTTTTTTCAATTGCGGGTGCAGGCTGGGCAGGGCCAGATGATGGCTGCTGCCGCCGCTGCTGCTGTTGCTGTGAGTCCATCCGCTGCGGATTTGCTTCATCTTGTGGATGAGCACTAGCAGCTTGTACATATGGCGAAGCAGTGCGTATTCGCGAGACGAGATGAGATTCGGGAGTATCATGGCGAGAGGAGTAGAAGGTGCTTTCGTCGAAAGAATCGCCAATGGATTCAGCATTGGCGTTCAAATTCTCGTCATCGACAGCAGAAGCTGTAGCGGCTTCCACTATAGCGAGAGCCTTGGCCAACACGTCAGACGAGTCGATCTCTGCAGACGGCTCAGCAATCGCCGCTCTTTCAGCACGGAGTTGTTCAACCTCGTCTTTCAGAGCACGCTCCAGCCGTTCTCTCTGAGCTTGCAACTCGTCTTTGACACGCTGGTCAGACTTTATTTCAGCACGACTCGACTTCAACTCGGGTTCAGCCGCGACTGGAGGCTGACGAGGCACTGCTGGAGCAGACCCATGCTTTTCATGTATCATGGATTGCGCCTTTGCGCCTGGAACATTTTGCCCCGGGGGCTTTGAATCAGGAGACGCGTTTGAGCGATGAGCGGTCGTGGGATGTCTGCGAGAGATGAAAACATCGCGAAGCTGTATAATCTTCTCGTACTGTCCAAGCTCAAACAACTCCTTTTCGGAAAGTTCTCCCAAGCCAAGCCCGCCGCTTGGGACAGTCGACGCTGCTGGTACAGTAGGGGCCATGGCTCGCAGCTATGTTCGTTGCCACTCTTCCAGACTTAGATATACAGTGCGTATGCGCCTTGACGTTTGCAGAGATAATGACGGATGGGTCACGCGCAAGAGTTCAACTCATCAAGGAAGTTTTACACAAGCTTGCCATGATGTATCTTGGGAGGCAACTCGTCGATGAAATCCCTTGTGGTCTGAGGGTACAAATGATGGTAGCGTGACAAGCCAATTTGGTGAGAATGAAAAGGGATTTAGCGAAGAAGGCGGTGTGGGCCTCAGGGGGCAGAAATTTGGACCAAGTTCCAACAATCGCCTAGCGCGGGTGGGTGGAGCCAAACCAAATTTGAAATGGCCCATGGATGGGTGGCAGTGGGCACGTTTACCCTCGATTATACCTTCACTGTCAACCTGTACGACTACGGAGTAAAGGGATGAAATTGAATCGCCCGCCAGTACTCCGTAACTTGTAATAAGGTGTCAGGGACTCAGGGACTCAGGACATCATCTGGACAGAGTATGTATTCCTATGTACCTACTTGCTACAGTAGGTAGTAGGTATGTATAGTAATATTTCCAGCAGTCAATGTAGAACACTGTAGAAGTGATGCCCCGGTCAATTTACCTGAGCTCGGAGAAGAAGTAAATGCCGAAAATTGTCAAAGACCTGCGAGTTTTGCAACGTGCCGTCATCGTAACGATTCTGTGGACAAAGGAGCCTGTCTGGTACATACATTAGGTACCGTATTAGGTACCGTATATTAGGTAGGTACCTGGTAGACAGCTCCTTCGGAGTCCTGCTACTGTGCATTGCCACGCTCAGAACGCTGAAGTCCGGCACTTTGTACATGAACTTGTCGACTAGGTAATAGCTATTGTAAAGTTGTAAAACGCCAGCTAGAATTTAATTCTTCCACAATCGCGTCTCCACGAAGATCAGACGCAACGCAATTGCCGTTACATTTCAGTCCACTCGCTTGGACAAAGTCTGGGTCACCAGTCACCACTCGCCTACGTCATACTGTCCCTTGTCGCGCTTTACGACGCTGTTCATCTGTTCATAGCAACATGGCGGGGAGCAGTGAACCCTCGGCTGGCAAGCCAGTTCTTTTCTTGTAAGTCTGTCTATTGTGATATTCTCCCCAGGTGCTTTTCTAGTCTTTCGCTGCTTGAAAAATGACGGTGAAGCTGACGCGGACACACATATTCTCAGTGATGTCGACAACTGTCTGTACTCGCCAAGTTAGTGCCCCTGATCCAGAACCCCATGTCGAGAGGCATCATCACTAATTGCTACCTCAAGGCACCAAGGTTCAGGATCTGATGGTGGATCTCATCGACCAATACTTCGCTAAGCATCTCGAGCTCCCCTGGGATGAGGCCGTCCGGCTTCACAAGGAGTACTACACAAATTACGGACTTGCCATAGAGGGCCTCGTGCGTCACCACCAGATTGATCCCTTGGCGTACAATGCCGAGGTCGACGATGCTTTGCCCCTGCAGGACATCATCAAACCTGATGCGGAGCTGAGGAGACTGCTCCAAGATATAGACAGATCCAAGGTCAAGGTCTGGCTGTTCACCAACGCCTATGTCACACATGCCAAGAGAGTGGTCCGGTTACTCGGAGTTGAAGACATGTTTGATGGGCTCACGTTTTGTGACTATTCTTCGAGGCCGTTGATCTGCAAGCCTGATCCGAAGATGTATCAGAAGGCAATGCAGGAAGCTGGTGTCAGCGACGTCAAGGACTGTTTCTTCGTTGGTAAGTAAGAAGAGAGACGCGCGCGGTTGCGGACACGATCCATCCCTCTAACAATCTACAGATGATTCGTATCTCAATTGCACCAAGGCGAAGGATTTTGGCTGGACCGCCGCCCATCTCATCGAAGAAAGCAACCCTTTGCCTGATAAGCAAGCATCGCAATATCAAATACGATATCTAAGAGAGTTGCGAGATATATATCCCCAGTTCTTCAAACCTTCGTCTGCCTGATGAGTTCGTGATTCCTTAAATTATCAGGCCATCATAAGCCCACTTGTGCACTGGCACTTACGACTGGAGAAGATGTTCCGAGTTGGATTTTGAAGGAAGCAGCTACAACTATAGATACGTCTCGATGTGTAAATGTAACAGAGCTATATGTACAACGTTTGATGCCACGTGTCGTATAGTGTCAAGAAGCTACGTTGCGTAATATGGAGTCAGAGCCACGAGCGTAGCATGATGTAGACACAGTACTCGTAAAATGATACCAAAACTCCGCGCTATGCCATGATAAAAATCAAACATCCAAGCCTGAAAACAAATGCGGTCATGCTTTGTAGCATCACGGTCGCCGAACACTGCGAATGACAGTATCCAACTGCCCCAGTATCTGGTCCCTCTCCTTCAGCGCCTCCAGCCTCTGGGCCTCCGCAGCTTTCAGATCCTCTTCCAAGTCCTTGATACTCCGCTCCTGGTCATGCTCGCTGTTATCGAGGCCGGGAAGGTTGCAGATGAGCACTTCGATTTGCTGTTCCTTGATGATGAGGTCCCGCGCCAGCTCTGTAAGCCCCGCTGCGAACTCATCGGGGGGAAGCGAGTCTACTTTTTTCTCAAAAGTATTAGCGGATGCTTTCGCAGGCAAACCGTTTCGGGCGTGGAGATCCGGCACGTACCTTCTTTTTGGCGCCGGTCATGTTTGGAATGCCGGATCTTGTCGTTGGGTCCCAAGGGTTGGAGGTCGTGCCTCATGTGTACGAAGTGCAGGGATGCGACGAACTGTTGCGCAAGCTTTGGTTTTGAAGCAGTCAGCCAGCGACCTTGCTGTCGGAAATGGAGGATAATTACCTGATCCACTGCATCTTGCAGCTGCGTGAGTCTGTCGCCCATGGTGCTGCTTCTGCTGCTTCTGCTGCTTCTGCTGCTTGTCGCGAGTACTTGTTGGGAGTTGCTGTCGCGGACTCGGAAGCAATGAGCATCGGGATCAGGTACGCCGGCGGACTGGCGAGGGAGGTCAAGGACTCAAGGTGAGATGACGGATCGAACAATGAACTTGCAGATCATCACACTACTGTGCTGTTACCTCGCACGGTCTTATTCAGGAAATGGTCGAACTTTGAGACGAAAGACAAACAACTTTTGCCAAGGATTGGTCGGCGCGTTATTATGCGGCATCGGCGGGCAAATCGGCGGGATGGCAGGGGACCAGGCACCGGATCCACAACGCTCACGCCCCCCCAGCGGCATGTCGAGTTTGAAGTTGACACCTTGTTGTTAGTGAATCGAACGTTTTGCGGCCACATCCTCCGCTTTTTGTTCTGACCCCATCTGCTTTCACCAGAACAGCAGCATCGCCGTGGCATCGTATCACACTTTGTGCCTTGGTTCCGACGAAGAAATCTCTCCCAGTAGAGCGCAGTGCTTCTCGATTGTATTCGCCGGCAATATCAACGGAGACTCGCACAACTCAACTCAACTCCCGAACTTGCAATGTCGGCGCCGCCCAACGGTCCGGAGGGTGGCTTCCCCATGCCTATGCCCATGGGAGGGCAGCGTCCCACGCCCGAGCAGATTGCCGAAATTCAGCGACGCATTGCGGAAGAGGCGGCCAAGGCTGGCATGTCGGTGCCCGAGTTCGTTGAGCAGATGAAGAGGCAAGCCATGGAGCAGCAGCGGATGCAGATGATGCAGCAATCTGCAGGCGGACACGTCCACGGAGAGGGATGCAATCACGACCATGGCCATGGTCATAACCATTCTCATGGGCCGCCAGGACAGGCTCAACCGATTGTTCCCGGTCCTCCCAACCCCAAGGCTCTCGCTCTGGCTGGCTTCCTCAAGAACCAAGACCTCAAGCTGCGCACCAGTATTCTGAACGGCGAGCGAAAGGACATGTTCAAGGGTACGAACTCGAGGCCTTATCTCCTTACTATCCATCCCGTGTCCTTTGTTTACTGCGCTGACACTATTTATTTTTTTCCTCCGACAGTGAAGCGTGCAATGCGTGCATTGCAATCGCCTGCCTATGAAAAGGCGCGCAAGAAGAACCCGCTGCTACCCGAAATCACGGACCGAGCATCTCTCGAGAACACGTTCAAGCTGCTACCGCTGAGCATGCTTGCCCTGCGGGTCAGCAAGATCGAACCTGAGGCTGGACCCAATGGCAAGAAGGCCAAACGTGTCAAGGGCCAGTGGAGCGTGCGCATCGAGCAGCAGCAAGATGCCGGGGACGAAATGTACTATGTTTGGCTCTACGAAGGCAGCCAGGTCAAGCGACAAGTATACGCGGCTCTTGCTCTCGTTCTCATCTTCATTGTTGTGCTGTACCCGCTGTGGCCCTTGGCGCTGCGTCAATGTGTCTTTTACGGCAGTTGGGGTCTGCTAGGTTTGCTGGGACTATTTTTCGTCATGGCCATCTTCCGAGTTATTCTCTTCTGCATCACATACTTTGCCGTTCCGCCTGGTCTCTGGCTGTATCCGAACTTGTGGGAAGATGTCTCCTTCATGGATAGTTTCCGTCCTGTGTGGGCATGGCACGAGGTAAGATGACGCTAAAATGCCCCCGTTTCTTGTGTCCTACAGAGACACGCTCGGAGTAGCGAGCGAATCTCGTAGCGAGCGAATCTCGGATTCTTTTCTGAACAACAAAGTTCCCCTCAACTGACAACACCCGTAGTCTGCCTCGGAAAAGAAGAAGAAGAAGAAGCTCAAGTCTTCTTCCCGATCCGTTGCCACCAACGCCACTTTTGCTGCCGCTACCGGCCAAGTCGCCCCCACGACTGCCACCACTACCGGCACAGACACGCAGATCAACACGGGCAGTGTACAGCAGCGGCAGTACGTGGCTCCGAATGTAGAAGAGCTAGGAGATGATGAATGAGAGGAACGCGAAGTCGTTTGAGATGTCACGACCGTGTAAGAGCGGTCAATATGTATTGCTCCAAAATTTGTACATCCATTCATTTCATGGCGTTTTGAGGGTAATTGGTGACGTGGATGGAAGGACCTGAGCGGGATCCGAGTCGAGGGAATATTTACGCTGCGAAAGGAAAACTACCCGAGACAGACGTGAAGCGAGTAAATTGGTTCAAGTATTCCGCCAGAATGTGCCTTGTGTGGATGCACATGTCTTATGCTGTCATAGTCAAGAACTGCCGAATTCCACGAGTCTGGATTCACGAACCAACGAACTTAGCCAAGCTGTCAAGTGTGAACTTTCAACCACCTCTATAAGATATCAGAACCTCCCTTACTTTGGGCGTCTTCTACGAACCACAACCCAAAAAAAAACCCCTATTTTCCTCAACTCTACTTCTCACTCCCATCACTTCTCTCAAGGTATCTCACCGCGCCGTCCGCCATCGCACACGTCGTCAGTCGGCCCCCGGCGTCCCCCGCATGCACCCTCCTGCCCTCCCCGCGCTGCGGCCTCCCTCGCACATGAAAGTAGTACCAAATCTCGTTCAGCTCCGTGCGACCGCTATCCAAGGAACCCCTTCCACGAATCGTCTCATTGAACCGCGGGCCCCCGCAGCCTATGAAAGCCGGGGGGTGGCGCTGGCCGTCGGGTGTCTGCGTCAGGGCAGCTTGAACGGCGGCGTAGGTGTAGGAAGTGGTATTGGACGGCTGGATGCCTGCGTTGAGGAGCCACTGGAAGGTAGGGAGGGTGCGGTGCCAGCGGAGGACGGTTTCGAAGAAGGTGAAGAGGTCGTGATGGGGAGATGAATTGGGAGGCTGCGGAGTGTTAGTACAAAAGAAGAACGAGGGGGTGAGGGGGGGGGGGGTTAGTTATATGGTG